>JASPKZ010010139.1:0-117381 GCA_030220185.1 Diploptera punctata
AGACAGTCGCTTGTCTATCCATCTATTGGCAGGTTCGTCCCTTCTTCTTCTCCCGTTAAAATTGTCTTCTTATTTCGCTCTTTTGGCAAAGGGTCGTCTTCCAATCTTCTAATGACCTTTCCAATATTTTCGTCTAATTTTAAATAATATTAGTCCAATTATAGCGGATATTACAATATCAAATTAGTCTAGTTTTCGTGTAGCTCCAGGTAAATATTCATACGCACAGTTTATCTTCAAACAGTGGCATTAACTTATATATGAGGTAATATGACATTGGGGAATGTAATATGTAAGAATACCGGGTCATCGGGAAATGGCGGTCAGTGGATTATTTTAAATAGTTTGGTAGTCCTTATAGGCTATATTAACTCTTAATAAGTGCTGCTCTCTAACTCCAGATTAAGGAAACTACTGTGAACACTTCAGGAAGTGCTTATAGTTTGTGAAACACTTAAAAGTGTATGTTGATATAAGTGCAAATGTTTGTCTAGTAAATTGATATTACTTTCAGTTATACGTGTTGCTGGAATATAAAACAACACGATTGTAGCAATATTGTGGATAACTATCAGTTATTAAATGAGCAAATGACTTTCAAATTAGCTTAAACATTTGTGACAAGGGCGGTCAAGGTGACTGGTATTACCCCCCTCCCCCTGGTGATCGTCATTCCACCACATGAACTTCATATTAAAAAGTCGTGTATAAGATTACACCACAATAAATACTGTAACCACGTTAATCTTCTAGCTAATATGTTCCATGGCTTGAGTCCGATACAATTACGTGAATTGGCTATGAGTGTGCAGAGGGGAAAACGGAATCAAAACTTCATTCTAACTATTGAAAGAAAAGTGGTGGGAAAAGATTAGCTGCATTGAGTTTTATATGAAAGTCCATTTATGAGTTTTGGGAAAGCCCGAGGCTAACTAACTAACTCACTCATTGGCACTATCAAAACTGTAGGTTCATGGCCCGCGCGGACAAACCTCTCCATATATCCCGATCCTGAGCCAATGTTTTATATCGTCCCCTGTAATAATCTACTTCCTCAAATCATAGTTAATGTTATTCTCCCATCTCATTCGTCTAGCAACTGGGCGATTCCTTCTGATTTTCCTAAAAGATGCTTCCATGCACATCTTTCATTCCCCATTCGTCCCACATTGTCCTGCCCATCGCAGTTTACGAACTTAACTGTTCTCATTATTTATGAATTCTATAAAGACCATGTAAGTTCACTGTTATGCAGTCTTCTACATTCACCTGTCTGTTCATCTCTCTTAGGTCCAAAACATTTTCCTAAGAGCTTTATCCTCAAATACTTGTAATCTACTTTCCTCCCTTAAAGTTATCCCCTAGGGCTATTAGTTTTAATATGTTTCTGAGTTTCTCTTAGAGTGAAGTTTCCCTTTGCCAATATTGGATTGTCAGATATATTTATATGCAATGTGCATAAACTGGATATCAACGTCAAAAATTCCACATCTCTTCTTACAATACATGAGGGCCAGAACGTGTGAGCTATGTTACTAATTGGAAACGAGGGAAAAATGTTAATTATTTGTGCCATGAGTGCTTCTGGCAGTTTCATTCCCCAGATGTAGGTATTTAAACTAAATTTTTGTTCTCTCTTGTTAAAGAAAGATCTACCACCTTCTTGCCAGGTACGAATATTCAAAGACAGGATGGACCAGTAAACATCTTAATAATTTGCTTCGAGGATTTCATTGTCTATGCAAAATCTTAGAAAAATAATCCTGTCCTTACAATTATTCGATAATCCCAGCAGTCACTGGATTCTACCGAGTAACGTGTTGTGAAATGTAATTGTTTTGTTAACTTTTATCTTAAATTAGATTTGGTACATTTTGTTGATCTCTAAACACGTGGGCACCTAACTTAACAATGTATAAGTTTGAAGTCTGAAGACAAAATAATAAACATTAAGCAGTGGTCTAACTTGTTAAATATTATATAATATCCTCAACTCGTGTTCAACTTAGGGCGGGATGAGGGATGAGATGAGATGCATCACCTATACTTATAGACGTCTGTGAACGATAAGTGCGCTGGTCGTTCACGTCTGCCGCTACGTCACAGGGGGAATAAACAAAATGTATGAGATGAGTTTGGAGAAATCCTGAATTGAAATTTGTGACAGGGGAAAACGGTAATAGCTCCAATATAAACAGATTTACAGTATTCTATACACAATTTTAATATAATTGCCAAAAGGTACAATATGGAAATCAATACAAATAAAACTAAAGTGATGGCCTTTTGTTGGAGATACCCTATTCCTAGCAAAATTGTTTTGGATGATGAAATTTTAGAACGAGTATATGAATTTAATTATTTGGGTTATAATTTAACATTTCGAGATGAAGGTAATATATCAAAGAAAATCACAAATTTTACAAAAACAACGGGGATAATTAACAGTATAATGAAGCCATCTTTAGTACAGAAGAACACGAGAGTACGGCTTATAAGGTTCTCGCAAGACCAGTATTAAGATATGGTAGTGAATCATGGACAGTACGAGGAAGAGATGAAAGCCGAATAACAGCAAATGAGATGCGATTTATGCACCGAACAGCAGGCTACACAAAGTGGGGACCATAAAAGAAAAACGAGGAAATTATTGAAGAGTTGGATGTAGAACCCATTCTCCACCATATACAAAAACTACCAGAACAACTGGAGAGCCAATCTTCAACGAATGCCGTCTCATAGAATTCCAAAAAGCCATACTTCGCTACTGCCCACAAGGCAAAAGATCGCTGGAACGTCCCAAAAAAGCGATGGATGGAAAATTCCTCTTTGAGACCGTAACAGGCCACATGGCCTAATACTTGCATGGATGATGATGATGATGATGAAACTGTAAAAACCTACAAAGATATAATTACTAATGAAAATAATTATATTAAAATTTGAATTTTCCAAATAATTACATAACCTGGAGTTTATAAATAAAAAATATATAGACAGAAGAAATTAATTGATCAGGAAATTTTCATATAATTAATAATATAGAATATTGAGAATAGATCGGCATGAAGCATCATGCCTTGGCGCGAGCGATACGGAATGTGCGTTAGTTTGATTTACTACGAGGAACATTTTTCTTATGCCCAGTCAGCATCATGAGACATTTTGGTAACTCTAAAATACAGTTTGAATGAACTAGCTATAAATATTGTAGGATAGGTAGGCTGATCACATGTTACCAATTACGATCTAGATTATCGACTTGTCTGAAAAAATATAATAGGCCTAAATGCTTAGACAGTTGATAGATCTCTCTCGTCCCAAGATTTTTTTATGGGTTAAAGAACGCAGGAAGTTTAATAAAAACAGTATATAACAAATTATCCTGTGAAATTTTATAAAATATATTTCTAATTGAGAGTAAAATTTGTTATAATTTCAATTAACATGCCTAATACATATCAAGAATATATCATAATAACGAGCATTTAAACCATGATAAATGAGATATTTGAAAGTGTATTTATATTTACCTAATAGAGGAAGCGTTTGTCTGCAAATCTCAGCTACACAGGTTTAAACAGTTTTGAATCCAATCTGTAAAATATTAATAATTTATTTATATAAATTAAAGACGTAATTTCTATTTCTATATCAATGACGTTACTTCGTAACGTTACAGTTATGTTGTCGCTATGCAACAAGACGCATTTTGTCCAATGTTTTAAGAAATAAATCTTATTTTAACAAATGTGTTAATTGTGCTTAGGGGAAAAAATCCCGTAATAAATTAATATGGTTATTAGGGCTGTTTGTAGTTTTGATGCGGTGGAAAAGTGGTTATGCTCCTTGCCTCTGGTTCCGAGGGTCGCCGTGTTCATATACGGCCGGGGTCGATGGATTTTTTTAGAACGGGAAAAATCCAAGGAGCAAATCCTCCGGGAAGGACTTTAACAATGGGTCCCAAGTCTGAAGATTTTTCAGGCTCGTAAAAGATCCTTAAGCCTGAATAAAGATGTCTCTAATCAAAATTTTACCGACCCTCAACATCCTAGTAAGACTTTTAGTTGCCGTTAGATGTTCTCGTTGTGGTCGGTGTGTTGTCTGCATGCCGTCCATGACACCTATGAATAATTAAGATAACTAAAAATTAATCTTGACCAGTAACTCCTTACAAAGCAGAGGCTATGGCTCAACAATGGGCTACACCATTATAGATACATTATACATAATTTTCTCCGTTTAAATATTCATAGTAGCAAATTTAACTTTTAAAAAGTGGTATTGTGTAATATTTGAAAATAATTTGACAAAAGACATGTAATATGCGTACAATTAGAGCACAATTTCTGCTTCTCTTTCCCCCCCCACCATTATAGGTGCTGTAATCGATACTGGTGGAATAGTGGTTAGCATACTTGCTCCTGGATTTAAAAATGCAAGGGTTCAAACACTGCCAGCTATTGTGAATTTTCAGAGCATAAACATCCTTTGACTAGGTTCCATCGGAAGCGAACTGAATAGTTTGGTTCTCTGTTTAGATTTATGACACGTCGAAAACCTCAAGCTTGAAAACGAGACTTTTGAGAATTTTTGGCCCTTTATCGCTCGGATTTGAATTGAGATGCTAATGATCTTTGCTTTTAAGAATCAAGTTTATCGTAAACGAGGAATAATATCTTAACACTGATTTAATGATTTGGTGTTTTCAACTATGTTTTTCCAGACTATACGTAATATTTGTCTTTCTTTTGTAGGGAAATGTTTTACGGAGACTGGCCTAACTACCAGGAGGATCAGTAAGGTACTTGTTTAATATTTTGTTCTCTAGAATAGAGTGTGAATTGTATAGAATTTTATGGAAAAGTTGAATTGAGATAGAAGTGAAATACAAATACCTGATGGAAGAAGAGAATAGTACGATAAATAGAGACAGCTAGTTGCCGAGAGTGGATTTTTTTATTCTAAATTAGCTTAAGTTCAAAAGAACGAAACATATGTAGTAGTTCATTTATTGTTCCTTTACTCGTATTTCATTTTTCATATAAAGTTTCTTCATATCTTCTCATTATATCTATATGGCTTGTTATTAATAGATAATGTCCTCTCTCTAACTTACATCTAGATAGGCCTATATGTTTATTTTGTATTATCCTGTGCTGGGGAACTGGAATCCTGACAGCTAGGAACCAGCGAGGCCGATCACTGTAATACCAATTTAATGTTTTTAACAGTTCTTGTCCTCCGCCAAGACATTAATTTCGAAGTTTTGAGGGGGACATATAAAAAAGTAGGTTAGAGCAAGAGCCTGAAAGGAATAGGATAAATGTGATGTAAATAAAACTAACTGGAATTATACATATTTTCAAGCCGAACACAGTACAGCAACACACACGAACTAGAATTTATAAAACACTGGCCAGACCCATATTATGTTACGGCAGTGAGGCCTGGACAATTCGCGCTGTATATAAACAAAGACTAATTCCTGCAGAAATGAAATTATTAGACGTACGGCAGGTTACTCAAGAAACAGACCATAAAAGGAATTCTGAGATTCTCAAAGAATTACAAACAGAATCAGTTATGGAATATGTGCAAAAATACAGAAACAACTGTAAATCTCGCGTAAAGTAAGAAGAATGAGCAGAACAAGAATACCCCACCAAATCTTAAATTGCCAGCTACCAGGCAAGAGATCTTTGGCAGACCCTTCAAACGTTGGATTGAGACCACTAGGTCTATCACATGAAAGGAAGAAGAAGAAGAAGAAATAAAAGTACCATCATCGACCACAATGTGAAAATGTATTGAAATATTCTGAAACAATTAGCCCGGGGACGTTGCGTAATTGGTAAGGCAATATGCTACAAGCCGGAAGATTGCGGATTTCCATTCTAAGAGGTATTGTTATTCACGCATGTTCTTCTTCTCCTGAAGAAGTTACATAATCATTTCAAGGAATCACAAATCCTAACGTTATAAAAATTGATGGATAAAAAAATTTAAAGGTCGTATTCATGATATATATATATATATATATATATATATATATATATATATGATCTAAGTGTAAAGCCATTGGGAAGGGCTGACAATCCGGCTGATATCTCGCACCAAATGTCTAGAAATGTGTGAGTCTTGATTACTCAATATTCGAAGGGCTTCCTAAGGCCTGCAATGGGATAAATTACACCATTTGCATCAGCTTGCCGTGATATAAATTGGGATTATGTTGTATTTTTTTTAATATTCCTCGAGAATGTCGTGTATGCCGTTACATACTTTTTATCATGAGATTTCATTGTTTTTTTATAAACTTCATTGTTTTCTTAACTTGTACATTAAATTATCCTAATCGATGATATTGATCCAAGGAAACAAAACAACTTAAAAGTGTATAATTTTGAAGTCTGAGAACAAATAAACGCTCTGCAATACATTTAAAAAGTATAGAATTGTGAAAAAAATGATAAAATGTATATTTCAAACAATATATAACCTAGAGTTTATAAAAGAAATAAGCAATGGATGGAAGGAAGTTGTTGGTGCGGATATGTTCATATAATGATAATGTTGAAAATAAAAAATACAGCGTCTAAGAAATTACGCCTTGTCGCAGAGCTACCGAACATGCCCTGGTTCGAGTCCGTATTCGGAAGAAATTTATTGACTGAATGTCGGCTAGTGTGGAACGGTGTTCATCTAGAATTGTTAGGAATATACCGTATATAACACTTTGGGAATCCGACGTTTGACCACTTATCACACATAGCTATAACGTCTACCTCTCTATAAAGACTGTTATACCAAGAGCCTTGCACACTTATCGCTCCATGAGTTTACTTTTCTTTAAAGATCGGAATGGCTTAATTTTTAAAGCATAACAACAAAATGTTATCTAAAATAAAGTAAAATAGAATACTTGTAAGTTTAGAGTTAAATTTGTTAAGTTATTAAATGAGCTAGGTATGTCAGCCATTTAAAGGGTGATAAATATAGTATCTGAAAATGTATTTATATTTACCTGATGGAAAAAAAGCGTTTGTCATTGATCTCTCTAAAACTCGTAGCAGTGTAAACTTATAGACAAACAGTTTTGAATTCATTTTGTGTAATATTAATATTATATTAATTAAAAATATTTTTGAATTTCACGTTTACTGGCGTTGCTTCGTAACGTACTCGTAAGTTATTGCGTAATTTTTGTTATTCAACAAGGCGCATTTTATACAAATGTTTTATGAAAGTTATCTTCTTTGTAAATTATTAAGGCCAAAATGCTCCCCGAATTTAATCTGGCCATCATTATCATATTCGCCATGTTTAGTATGAATGTGTGTGTAATTGGTGTGTTTCGTCTTAATGTTGTGTTGTCTTGGAGGAGGCCCTGGTATTGAGCTGATCGCTCATTCAAGGAGGCCCACCTTGCACTTGTGTGCTTAGAAAAATATGTGTGTGATCCATTCTTAAAATCCTTCTCCGGACAAGTGGTGCGTCTGAAAGGCCCGGGTGACGTGTCTCCAGACAAGTGGTGCGTCTGAAAGGCCCGGGTGACGTGTCTCCGGACAAGTGATGCGTCTGAAAGGTCCGGGTGACGTGTCTACGGACAAGTGGTGCGTCTGAAAGACCCGGGTGATGTGTCTCCGGACAAGTGGTGCGTCTGAAAGGCCCGGGTGACGTGTCTCCGGACAAGTGGTGCGTCTGAAAGCCCGGGTGATGTGTCTCCGGACAAGTGGTGCGTCTGAAAGGCCCGGGTGACGTGTCTCCGGACAAGTGATGCGTCTGAAAGGTCCGGGTGACGTGTCTACGGACAAGTGGTGCGTCTGAAAGGCCCGGGTGATGTGTCTCCGGACAAGTGGTGCGTCTGAAAGACCCGGGTGATGTGTCTCCGGACAAGTGGTGCGTCTGAAAGGCCCGGGTGACGTGTCTCCGGACAAGTGGTGCGTCTGAAAGGCCCGGGTGACGTGTGGTACGTGAACGTACAAAGTGTGACGTTAAACTACGCTAATGGAATGGACTTAGGGCCCAACGGTCCCCGAAAATCATCCGGCCATGAACATCATACTAATCATTATCATCCTACACCGGTGTAAAAAACAATTGGTAGCTACCACACCTATAATTCCCTAGTAAAGCTGCAAAGCGAAGCATGAAAATGCTATGATTGCAGTGAAAGACCTGCCCTCGGGCAGAATTTCTATGGATGAATTAACTATACGTGGCGTAAAAGCCCAATATCGAATAAAACAACAAATTGCATTTAATTTTCTCGTGGAATCCCTTGTTTAAAAATTCTCAAATCACAGCTTTATCTTCATAAAAATATGACACTAAGTTAAAATTTTGTTAATTTGACATTGTGTGGAAGTTGTTAGGAAAACGTTTGGACCAAAGAGAGTTGATCAGAAGCTGAGTGGACAAGACTACTTAACATTGAACTACATGGTTTTTATAGGAAGCCAGAATAGTTAAGTCTAGTAGATTGCAATGGGTAGGACACGTGTGAAGAATGTGGAATGAAAGATGTGCGTGGAAGCTTCTTTATAGGAAAACCAGATAAAACATCCAATTGGTTGACCAAGAATTAGGTGGGAGAATAACATTAACCATGATTTGAGCGAAGTAGATTATACAGGGAATGATTTTAAACCATTAGATCAGGATAGGGATGTATGGAGAGCTTATATCCGTGCGGTCATGAACCTACGGGTTCGATTATGCCAGTGAGTTGATTAGTAATTATGTAATATTCATGCAAATAGAAAAATATATCAAATATATTCTCTTTGTTCTATGTTTCCTTCTTCTTCTTCTTCTTCTTTTTCTTGAACGTCATAGAAAATCTTGGTCGACTAATGGTTTCTATGCGTCCATCTGGCTCCCGGGGTCATGAGTTAAAACTCTCAGAGGTCTGCGGATTTACAGGTCGTAAAAATACCGAGTACCGGTTCCGTCGGAAAGTCACCAAATACTTCGGTCCCGGGAATATATTTACGGTACGTAAAACAACTTCACGTTTGAAGAAACATAACTTGGAATAAAATATGTTTATCCTTTCTCGCTCAGATTTGAAATGTACACTAATGATCTTAGATGTTAAAGAGCGTCCTTAATTAGAAATAATATCATAACACTGAATTAATGTTAGGTTTATAAACTAAGTTTTACCCGACTATACATAGTCTAGCTTCTTATGTCGGATTCTTTTTGGAGTGGGTTCTAACATGCAAACTGCAACTTTGAACGCTAGGATTTATTTAAGGTTATATCCGTTAGAAGATTATCTTCTCTACGGCTAACATTTTCCTCCTGCCCATTGATCTCTCTTCTGCCATCTTTCGTTGGTAAGTCAAATTTTCTCTTCTGATCTTGCTGCAGTTTGACACATCCTTCGAGATTAATTAATTATTTTGTTTCTCGCCCAAAGTTTGTCCAGTAAATGTAGTTCTGCCATGATACTTCTGATTTAGCTCGAAACACTTCCACTATTGTCAAGGTCATGGAATCCTCGATGGTCGTAGATATATTTTTTTAGGATTGTTATTAATTAAATATTTCTTCTTTCTAACTTAACTTTGGGTATGATATGCGTTTGTTATATTGTGTTGTTTTTTACTGTCTTCATGATGAACCGCCAAGCATAAAAAATGCGGTCAAATTGTGGTGCACAAAAAATCGTTTAGGGTAAAATAAAAAAAAAAGAGGACGAATTAATGTTTTAAATAAGACCATCAAAATCAACTGGAATAGGAAAAATGCATTAATATATTCTGAAAAAAATAGTAATAAACACTGTGCGTAATTTGAAAAGGCAATATACTACAACCCGGGAGGTCGCGAGTTCGATTCCAGATAAGGTCGGGATTTTTACTGTATGGCCAAACATTGTGGCAGGATCATGTCACTTGGTTCTACTCAGTCTCTAAAATCAATGAGTACCAGATATTTTTTCTTGACTAAAAAAGTCCATCACGCTGTACTGAAAACTCGGGAGATAAATAGTCTCCAATTGTCTAAAGAGGCGTCAGCCATAATGTCCCACTTTTTCAATAGCCCTCTGTAATGTGATAGCTTTACACTTATATAACTTGTGGTGAAGAGTGCTTTCACCAGACAACTTGAGAAAGCTCGTTAATACCTTCACATACTCACTTCTTTCAAGAGGTTTCGTGATGTTCTATGAAATTTGTTTGTTAACTTTTACATTAAACTAGACCTAAAACATTATGTTGATCTACCGAAATAACTAACTTACGTAGTGTATAATATTGTAGTCTGAGAACAAATGAGTGTCCATTGGAGACTTTTAACGAGTCTCCCTCGTGAGCAGGTAGAAAGTCCAAACAGCCCCACAACGAGGTAGACTCGTTGTTGTGTTATAACCCCCACTGTAAGACGTTAGGTTTCTTTAGTGGTTTACATTTTCGGTTCACCATCAGTAAAATGTGTTGTTTGTTTATGTAAAGTAAATATGTATAGGCCTAGTGTATTGTATAGTTTATTTTAGTTATTATTTATAGAATAGTAGACTATAGTTGTAGGCATTTATTACGGTAAAATATAAGTGAATATAAATTCAGTGCTTATTTGTTAAAATTCATAGTTTTAAAATTAATTTTTTTTCTTGCAATATGTGCGTAAATAGGAGAGAACGTATTGCTTTTGAGAAACTAAGTGAAGTAGTGGATGAAATATTATGTGACAGTGATTGTAGTGAATTATTATGGAACGAAGATTCGGACGATGAAATAATATACAGTGACAACGTAACCGTGCATGCTACTGATGGTAGAAATATTAGGTGAGTTTCGTCCAGTTTTTATCTATAGTATTTTATAATTTACAGGTCGATATATAACTATGATAATTAAAGAATATACGAAGAACTTTACCTGATTTTATAATGTATAGGTCTATGCTTATTTTATTTCATATATTTATTTTTATTATGTACAGTATTATATTGCGTTTGTTATTTTTTTCGGTCTTGTTTGAACATATGATTTGTGTTTACTTTCAAGGCAATGTCCGAGAACTTTTACAAAAAGATGGTTTCTGAATTGTTTGTCAACTTTCACAGCCTTGAAAATAACAAAACATAACGGTTTACAATGCACAAAAGAGGGTAGCAGGTAGGCCACATTCCTTTGCTATTCGTAAAAGTACAAGATACTAAAAGAAATTCAGGGGTAAACAAATATCTGAAATCATAAGTGATAGAACAGAGTATGTGTATTTAAAGTCCAGCGCAGCCGGAGTAGCGGCGCGGAGATTTAAATGGGTTCCCAGTGAACATGCTAGGCACTTTAAACGTGTCTCCAATGGGTTAACTTGCAAAACATAGAAAACAATTAAAGGAGAAAAATCAATAAGTACGATATTGTAAGTATGTACATAACCTGGAGTTAATGAACAAAGCAAGCAATAGACGTGAGAATATCATTAATGCGAAGATTTCCATATAATAATTAATACATGAATAAAAAAAAAACCAACGACCTAATGTATCATGCCTTGGCACCGGTCCGCAAAACTTCAAGTCTCTTTGGAGAAGGAATTTTCTCACGGAATATTGGTCAGTAGGAGATTGGTGTCCATTGGGGTACGCCCAGTTGGTAGACCAAGCATGAGGTGGGAGAATTACATCCTTGGTTTGATGGAAGTCGAATTTACGGTGGATAAATGGAAGATATTAGCTCAGTAAGGGATATATGGAGAGACCATAAACCTACGGGTTCGATCGAGCCAGTGAGTGAATTAGTAAGAAGATCTGTGTCCAACCAGGATCACGTTGAATTTGGGCAGCCCTAATAAATAACGATTTTAAGAATTAGGTGACATCCTGACAACATACCAACCACATACTGTTTACATTACCGTCTAAGGAATGTAGTGGGATCACTTTACACACTTTTACCTACCTCTGTAAAATGACACAAAGAGGTCAGCCAATTAATAGATCAATATTGTTTTGCAAGCTCTCTCGCAGCATGAAGGTTTGTTTACTTTAAAGAACAGATATGTTTATTTTAAAAACCGAATGAATGAAAATGATATCCATAATAATGAAAAATTGTAATTTTTGAATACATTTGTTTTGATTTTCAATGAATTAGCTTTCAAATGCATATACAGTGTGTCACATGATAATTTAATACACGTTTGAGGGACAGGAATAGTACCACGTTAGTCACTTTATTGTCGAAATAGAGCATTAGATTCTCAATGGAAAGTGCTATATTTTAGGAGTCCGAAAGATTAAAAGAATCTGTTTAATCATGGGTTTATTAGTCTTCCAAATTTGGCACATATTTAAAAAAAAAAGTTGGTACGTTGTATAATTACTTACCTAGGGCGGGAAATAAAACCACTGCCGTTTTTATATACTTCGTACAATGTATATATCAAAATATATTCACAAATGTGTGTGAATATGCATTATACAAAACAAATCACTGCATTTTAAATTAACTGAGCTTTATTTGAAACAATAATAATAAATCAATTCATTCTTGCCGCTATTTTATCCCTGATTGGTGTTACTGCTTGCTGTACTCTCAACTGAATTATTTTCGGCATTCACCGTATATACATTGGTCAGATTACTGACGTCAGTCAGTTGATTATAATGAACGCAAATATTTCCAACAGAGATGCTATTATTTTACTATTATTTGTAATTTTGAAAACACCATCGTGCAAAAAAAAAAAAAAAGTACAGCACATGTTGGTGAAGTGTTTTGCAGAACCTCGGAAATTAAATCCTTGGTATCGCTCGATTTTTAATAATTTCCTCACTTCTGTAAATCCACTTCACAATCTCGCATAGTTATTTACTAATTTGAAATTTGTCTATTTTTTAATAAAATCATTTATTGTACGTAGGGAAAAAATTCCCAAATCGTTTTAGATATCAAATTAAACGAGATTCCTCATTTTTAAATATTCTTAGCACGATTCTATTTAATAAAAGTGATATTATGTAAAATTTCGGATAATTTGACGTGGAGAATGTAATATGCATACGATTAGAGCTTTTTTTTTTATTTTCATTCTTCTTGGCGCTGTAATCGATCTTGCTAGACTAGAACTTTTCATTCTCTCTTCTGGTTTTAAGTTCACGGGAACAAACCCGGCCGGCGTTTGTGGATTTTTAGGATGTAAAAATCGTAAGGATATGTTCCTTCAAAAAGGACTAAAAACCCGTGGCACCTATCTGGATTTATGGCAGGTAAGATAATATCAAGCCTGTACGAATAGATCTCTGGGCAAAATTGTTGGTGCTTTCTTCCCTAGATAATAATTGCGACACTAATTAGTTTAGGTTTTAAAGAGTGTCGTTGATTATTAAATATGGCATAACACCATTTGGACGTATTGGTTTGTTTATACTTTTCCCCCGCATGAGAGTCGCTCTTATTACGGCTGAAGTGTTCCTCCTACCTGTTGATCTCTCTTCACCATTTCTAACGCTGAAAAGTTAAAATTTATCTTCTGTCATTGATGCTATTTGACATTTTCTTCTGAATGCTTCTTTGTGCGGTTTCTCGCCAAGATTTTCCTAGCAAGGGCGAGCTAACAATAACTTTGTAACTATACAGTTGCTAGTTTAGTTTCTGGGGACTTGAAAAACACAAATACCCCCACCAGCGTCGTCATGGAATTCCTATTTGGTTCAAATATTTCTGGTAAACAAAGTAACTCAATGACACTATCAAAATCATAAATTCTGAACTAATGTTTTCCAATCATCCCCTGTGTAATCTACTTCCCGTAAATGTTGGTTAATGTTATTTTCCCATCTCATCCTTGTATACCAACTGGGCGTTTTCCCTCTGGTTTTTTTTAAGTTTAAAAGTGTCCATGTTCCTCTTTCATTTCCAATTCGTGCCACATGCCCTGCCTATCGCAGTCTACCAGGCTTAACTTAACTATTCTTATTATGTCTGGTTTCCTATAAAGATCATGTAGCTCAGTGTTATTTAGTCTTCTCCATTCGCCTGTTCCCCTCCTTCTGGTCCAAAAGTGTTCCTAAGAGTTTTATTCTCAAACACTCATAGTCTTGTCTCTACCCTTAAAGTAAGAGTCCATGTTTCACGTCCATATAATTAAGTGGGAGGACAACAGTTTAATATATTTTCAGTTTGATAATTTTTGAGAGAAGTTGGGACGACAGTATTCGCTACAAAGCATAATAGCATACATTTGCAGAATTGAGCCTATGTTTAATTTCCTTGTGCATCTCATCCCTATTTGTAACTATTGATTCTTATTCATTAAACGCTTCCTCTCTGTAACTTAATTTAAATGGGCACATGTGTTTGCTATGTGTCTTTTATGCTGTATTTTATGATGGGCCTTCAATACTGAAAACCAAGATCCAGCGAGGCTAGCTACATTGTATCGATTTTTGTTTGTGGTTTACGGTTCCTGTGATCCGATCAACATATTGATTTTGTAATCCTATTGTGGTATATAAAAACATAGCATACATTTGTGTCTTAAATATGAGAAAGATCTTAACCTAGCAAGGGTGGAGTGACCACCCTAACCAAACCAAAACAAAACCTAACCGATCCGAACCTAACCTAACCTGATCTAACCGACCCTAACATAACCAAATTGATCCTAACCTAACCAACACTTTACCTAACCAAACCTAAACTAAATTAAATACACGAATAAACCGAAACTGTACCAACATAACCTAAACTTAACTAAATGTACCGAACCGAACATAATCGTAACTAACCTAACCTAACCTACCCCAACCTAACCTACCCCAACCTAACCTACCCTAACCTAACCTCACCTACCCTAACCTAACCTCACCTAACCTAAGCTAAACTTATCGAATCAAACAAGGGTGCGTGAACACTCCAATCAAACAGTAAAAAGCCAAACAAAACCTAATCAAACATAACCGAACCTCACCAAACCAAGCTAGGTTGGCATGACCAGCCCAACTTAACCTACCTAATCTAACAGAACCAAACCTAACCTTACCTGAACTAATCTAATCTAACCTGACCTGAGCAGACCTGACCTGACCTGACCTGACCTGACCTGACCTGACCTGACCTGACCTGACCTGACCTGACCAGACCTCACCTGACCTGATCTAACCTAACCAATTTTAACGTAACCTAACCTAA
This sequence comes from Diploptera punctata, assembly GCA_030220185.1. NCBI lineage: Eukaryota > Metazoa > Arthropoda > Insecta > Blattodea > Blaberidae > Diploptera > Diploptera punctata. Next base: position 15,159 of record JASPKZ010010139.1, read on the forward strand.
CGTAATCTAACCAATCTAGGGTGGCGTGACCACTCCAACCAAAAAAAAAAAAAACAAACGTAACTTAAGCGAACCGAACCTAACCTAACCTAACCTATCATATACCTAACCTAACCGAACCTAAACTAACATAACCTAACCTAACATAATCTAACCTAACCGAACCTAACATAACCCATCCTAACTTAACGTTTGTTCTGAATGTAAACATTCAATTATGGTAACCATCACTTCATGTTAACATTGCCAAGTAAACTAACATGAATAACACCGTTCTGCATTTTGAAACTTACTTTATTTTACTGATAGGTGAATCTAAACGGATCTTTTGTTTCTTAAATTTTAAAATGATATCCATTTTCACCCATCATGTCAGGTTTTCAAAATTTTCATGAATAACTAAAAATGAAATTATACCTTTGTCGAACGTAATAAAAATTACATTCAACAATAATTTTGTATGAAAAACTGGGCCAGAATTTATTTGTCTCTAATAAACATTACTTGATAATAGATAGACAGATCATCGGTTGATTAATGTCTTTGACATCGTCCGATTCCCAATAGCCAATTTTTTGGGTCCATCCAATCTCCTGGTTGTAGATATTTCTGCTTCATGTATAAACATATTCCCTGACTCCAGGAGGTTTTAGGTCTACCTCTGCCTCGTCTTCCCTCAGGTTTCCATTCCAAAACAGATTTTGGTAGTCGATCCTCTTCCATTCGCTGGAAATGTCCGTACCATCTTAATTACGGAGTTTTAATATAATCTAAAATAGTGTCTTGTAATAATAATTAATAATTATAAGCACTTTCATAACCTTACCACAAAATTGCATTTCAAATTTTCTCATCTTTGATCTTCTCGCATGTTGTTCAGCGCAGACCCTTTTTAACATCCAGCCATAGTCACCCATCCTGTTAACACTTCACTTCCCTCGATACATAATTTCCATATTTTGTTATAATCTTGTGAAATACTTCACCCTGTTTCTCACTAAAATCTCCTAAATTATCAGGGAAATAATTTTGATGAGAATGAAGGAAGTGAACTTTGACACTCATGTTGCAACCAATCTGTTTGTAATTTTGTAGCATCACTTTCAGTATGTTAGCATAATTTGGGAATGCATTCCAGACATACTTCACTTCTCGACTCATAGGGTGGATTTCTCAACCGAAGTCTAAACCACGACCGCGGTTTTACGATTTTTTAATGTTTCCATAACAACCATAAAAACTGAAAATCTACGGCTGTTAATTCCTAAAACAAATGTCTGAATCATGTCTATGGTTTCATAACAATCTCTGTGAATTTTCAGTCATTTTTATAGGTGTTATAGATACAATAAATAATCGGAAAACCGCGGTCGTGGTTTAGACTTCGGTTGAGAAATCCATCCATAGTATTCTCAAATTCACTGTCCATTATCAGTTTTCGATATCGAAAAGGCAAACTGCTGACATTTGTAAAAAAAAAACGATATGGTTAATAATTTGTGAAAAAGTGACGTATCTCTGGGGAACAGTAAAACTGCAACATTAATTTATCTGCATTGAATGTTATAAGATGGCAGTATTTCTTATGACACGTTATTTTCCCCTGTGTACAGAACTTGCTGAAACCGGGTCGTGCGTCTCTGAATAAATAACTGCAGTATTCAGTCTCAAATCCCGTAAGGATTCTGTTTTAATTATTTTTTTCAAACAATCGATAGTATTAATGAAGTATAAATCGACATTAAGAGCTCGTGTAAAATGTTATAACTAAAAATCTGTTATCAAATTATTAGTTATGCTGGGAATTGTGTTCCTCTTGTTACAAATCTGAAATTACTAAGAATATTAGAGCTTGTTTCATATAAAAAAATTTAGAATTTCTTTATAAAGTAAATAATTACATTTCAAGAGTCGGGTGTGAAGAAGTGTTAAGAAATGGTAATAAAGTTTTTTTCTATATTATTATTATTATTATTATTATTATTATTATTATTATTATTATTATTATTATTATTATTATTATTATTATTATTATTATTAATAATATTATTATTATTAATATTATTATTAATATTATTATTTTGTTATTATTATTATTATTTATTGTTAATATTGTTATTATTGTTATTATTATTGTTATTATTATTATTATTATTATTTTATGTCCACCGCTGTGGTCTCGAGGTAGCGTGCTGCCTTGTCACGCAGCGGGCCCAGGTTCGATCCCCGGTCGGGGTAGTTTTTCTGGGTGAGGTTTTTATCGGAGTTTTTCCTCACCTGTAAGGCAAATGTCAGGAAAACGTTAAGGCCCAAACGGTCCCCGAAATCATATGGCCATCATCATCATCATCATCATCCTTCACCGGTGTGGAGAGCAACGGGAAGCTACCACACCTACAATTCCCTAGTAAAGCTGCAAGCACAGCATAAAAATGCTATGATTGCAGTGAAGGACCTGCCTTCGGGCAGAATACTATGGGATTATTATTATTATTATTATTATTATTATTATTATTATTATTATTATTAACATCAATTCAATTAAATATACGGTACACACAGGAATATACTAAGTTATTTAATGATAAATAGTAATAGACAGTTAATAGAAAATGAGGGAAATTTTGTTGAATTCAAAAGCCTTGGAACAATTATTACAAATGGGAATGATAAGCACAAATTAATTAAACGTAGGCCTAATTCTGGAAATGTATGCTATTATATATTTGAGGGACTCAAGTCGTCCCAACTACTCTCAAAAAAAGATAGACTGAAAATATATAAAACTGTTAATCTCCCAGTTATATTACATGGATGCGATACGTGGACTCTTATTTTAAGGGAGGAGAAAATATTAGAAGTATCGGTATTTGAGTATAAAGTTTTAAGACTTAAACTAAGATTATATAAATCAAATGTGAAATAAATTTTATTATACGGCTGTGATACTTGGAAGGCTACAAAACAAATTGGAAAGACATTGCAAATCTTGTAAATTGTTGCCTGAGAAATATCTTCGGTATATGGTGGCCAGAGATTATAACAAATAAAGAACTTTGGAGAAGATAGTATCAAAGTGAAATTTGTAAAGAAATCAAATTTAGAAAATTAAAACGGCTTAAGGAGAGAGAATGATATCATCACAAAAATGACATTTGATTGGAACTCCCAAGGAATGAAAAGGCGAAGAGGAAGACCTAGGACAACATGGAGTAATGCCATCAGGGATGAAGCTGAACAGACAGGATGAGTTGGAATGAAATTAAGGCATTGGCAAACAACAGAGTGCGTTGGCGAGCTTCTTCAAGGCCCTATTCTTCCCAGTGGAGCGAACAGGACTACTGCTACTATTTATGTCCGCGCGACCATGAACCTATGAGTTCAATAGTGCCAGCAAATGTATTATTATTTTATTATTGTTAGTTGATATTACATATTTCCCTAACAATAGCCAAATTATTCAGTTTTTTTACTCATTCTATGAGACAAGGTTAACAGGTCCTCATTGAGTGAGTTGAAGCGGATGATGAATAAACATCCAACGTGTAGTTAATGGTATATTACGATGCGAGGATGGGAAGTGGTTTTCACAGAACTGAGGACAATGTATAAAAACCCAGCGATAGCGAGGTTTTTAATTTCCGAGATTTTGTAAGACACTTCACAAACGTGCGTTGTACATTATTTTTTTACGCGATGATGTTTTCAAAATAATAGTATAATAATAACATCTTTGCTGGGAATATTTGAGTTCATTATAAATAATTGACTAACGTTAATAGTGTGGGGAATGTTTATTAGTTGAAACAACAGGAGGTCGTGATACCAGTCTAGTCATAAAATGGCGGCAGGTACGTATTTACTGTTTTATATTGTTCCAAATAAAGTTCAGTTCATTTAAAATGCAGTGATTTGTTACGTGTAGGCCTAATGTGTATTAACACTACCGCTTGGATATTTTTTGTATATAAATTGTATGTAGTATACATAGAGGGCAGTGGTTTTACTTCCCACATGTGCGTTTGTAATATGTAGTAATACAGTATAGTTATTTAGGTTGGAAACCCCGAAATGTAGGAAGTTGAACTTTCAATCACGGTCTGCATTGCTGTAAGTACGACAAAACGCACTATGGCACAAAATATATATTTGTAAACTGCAGTTTTCCGAGGATAGTATAATAATAATAGTGGAAGCTGTGTAGAATCAAGACGTGCCAAGTTATTTCATCCAGTCAAATTAATAGACTTCATACATCACTTTAAACCATCATTCCAATTAAAAAGAACTTGATTTTTTAGGAAACCTTCAATTTTGTAGGACAATATTTAAACAAATATTAATTGGATGACGTTTTGCATCAACCGTTTAAAATATTGACATTTTGTTGCACTGACTGACGCACACTCGTAGCTCTAATACAGCCGTATTATTAAAGAAAAATGTAAACGCCGCCAGTCCTATCAGAGATTTTATGTTTTGCAACAAACGGCTATGAAACCAGCTCTCCGTAAATGTTAATCTAAATTTTGCATCATGAAACTAAGCGTCAAATAGGCATTCCCCATCTTAGATGGTTGTTGTATAACTGTCAAAGAAGGAAAATAGCTTGCAATATCCAGTATTGTTAGTTTGGCACAACAATAAATAGTGAAAATTAACTTAAACTTTAAAAATATTTTTCCCAAAACTTACGTAATTGAGAATAGCCGGTTGATGCATAACGTTGTTAAATTTAGGTAGCTTTTAAAACAAATTATTTATCGTATGTGTAAATGAAGTTTTATTATGAAAACATTTATCCAACCGCCCCACAAATATAAATTGTATATTAACTTTCCCAGCTTTTTTCCAAAATAAATGAAAACAATTGAATTAGTTTCTCAAACAACATATATTTTAATTCAGGTGGAAATATGTTCTTGTAACTACGAATTGGATAAAAAATAAAACAATTTATCTTAGTGACTATTTAACTCATGCCCCAAATGGGATTCAATGACCAATCACGTTTCAATGAATTTTGTTTTACAACCAATCACAGTCGTGTTTCACCTCGATATTTATCTACTTCTGTTCATCATATTAAAGATAGCGCCTCCTTTTTATATTCTGAACAGGTTATAACATGATTTTTCTGTGACTGACTCTCGAACGATTACGTTGATTATAGCAAATATTGAACAGATTCCTTCGAATTAAACATTATTGATAATTGGGTGTTCAATAATTGTGTTTTCAGTTATTCATTTTACGGAGTTGTTTCCTAAAAATAATGAATAACCTATAGTGTTGGTTATAATATAGTTTGATGTTTTTCATTTTATCTCCACTAGGGTGCATTGTTAAAATATAGCGATCCTATTTGGCAATAAATAATATTATGATCTAGTTGCAGTGGATGAACAAAAGAAGCATAACCAAAGATTTCTAATTTGTTTTCAAACATCGCCGTTTACATTAAATATAAACATATTTTAAAATAACTATAGTTAAATAACGATTTGTGAGTAAACAGCTTAATTTTATTCGTTAAATAGGCCTAACAAATGCCAGTCTTGATTTCCAAATCCTCTGGATAAATTGGAAATCACTCGTGGTTTTACTTATAATAATTTTATCGCGGGTTAAGTTTCCTACAACTGCTGTACATTCTAATCTCATTTCACTTTCACGGATTAAAATTAACTATCACTTGAAAATATTTTAAACATTTTCTAAATATTTTTACATTACATTTTAATGGAATATTTAACAGTTATTACCGTTTGATACAGCAACCATATTGTTTTTCCAGCCAATTTACTTCTTTGTTTAAATGCAGCCAGCATATACTTCAGAATTTCAGAACTTAGGCCTACTATTTAAACTACCTATTTTTGGGCGTTTTGTCATTCTATTATATTCTTTTGCAGGCTAGAGTACTTAAATTGCGTTAGTTTAGCGTTTAGGTAATTTTAGGCAAAAATACATTAGCCTATATTAAATTCTACAAACATTTTGTGTATGTTGACAGCATTATGTGATTAAAATTTTATTGACTTTTATCTGCTGGCGCATGCGCATGATGTCTGCTTCGAACTTTGAAAATTTTTTAGCGGCAGTTAATGGAAACTGTAGCCTATCCTTCATTGCTTTTACTAGTATTTGCGATTTTAATTGGACAAATCTGCCTCCCAGATGACTTTTGGTGGAATTATCACTATGGTAGGCCAATCTTGTTTTATTTCTGTTTTGTATGTCATGAATTGGATGTTAAAAGAATGTACTTATGTAAAATAGAGCACCCCAATAAAACTTTAGAGGATGAAGAAGGTCTAAAAACCAGTGATATTTATAAGCTGTCAGTTTATGTTGATGATGTAGTATTATTGGGCGATAGCGATAAGATACTAAGGGCCAACACAGACACTCTAATGAGTAACATTAAGAAATTGGGGCTGGAAGTAAACATCAATAAAACTACGTATGTGTTATATATATATGTGTGTGTTATGGAAATGGACAGCTAATGACAAATAAGGGAAATTTTGAGGAAGTGGCTGCATTCAAATACAGAACAACAATACGTAATTACAGATAGGTATGAGGTGCACAAACAAATTAAACATAGGCTCAATTCTAAAATTCAAGCTATTATGCATCTTGTTGGCCTTACTCCTTTCAAAAAAATTTAAACTGAAAATATATAAAACTGCAATTCTCCCAGTTATATTATATGGATGTGAAGCATGAACTCTTATTTTAAGGAAGGAAAGGAAATTACGAGTATTTGAGAATAAAGTTGTTAGAAAAACCTTTGGAATAAAGAGAGATGAACAGACAGGTAAAAACTGCACTTAAACTTACGTGAAATATTTTGTCCTACAGAAGAAGATTGCGCATGCGCCAGAGTGTATAGAACCAGCGATAACCCACCATCGAACCACATATCGATTATCATCCTCGATTACTGTCGACATCGTACTAATGTTCAAATATCTTATGCTAGATAGCAGCATGTCGCTGTGAAATTTAAATGACGAATCTTTGCAATAAACCCCAAATCTATGTTAAAAATATATATTAATGATATTAAAATTACCAAACGTTTATTAAAATGGGTGTACACTTACTTATCACTCCCTAACGCCGATCCAACCAGCGATAACCTAAAACAGCGATAGAAAAAAACATAGACTAAGTAATATACTCTGTGGAGAAAATAGCAGTTAGCATCACAATACTGACTAACAGTGTTATAATATTGTGATTTACGTGTTTAAAGAAATACTTGAAAATTGCCTAATAATGTTATAAAAGTTGTTTGAAAAAGTTTAAAATATTAAATAATGCTATTAAATACAGTAGAAGAGCTATAGTTTACAACAACAAACTGAAAAATCAAGCTAAGTAAAAGTGCAGTTCAGCCGAGAAGACTACATAACAGTGAACTATGTGGTCTTCATAGGAAATTAGATATTTAAGAACAGTTCAGTCTCGTAGACTGCGATGGGCAGGACATGTGCAACGAATAGGGAATGAAAGATGTGCATTGGAGCTTCTTGTAGAAAACCAGAGGGAAATTGGTAGACCAAAAAATGAGGTGGGAAATCCATGATTTGAGGAGAGTAGATTATACAGGATATGACTAGAATTCATTAGCTAAGAACAGGGATGTGTGGAAAGCTTATATCCGCGCGGCCATGAACCTACGTGTTCGATAGTTCCAGTGGTTAGTTAGTTATATTATAATTAATTTATTGATATAATGTTTGCCCATTTTAAAGCGTATCCAAATTCAAGAACATAATATTGTCATTGATGACACTGGGTTTTCCTTTTACTAATTTTCACTTAAATGAATACACAATTGTTATATAAAATTCTTCTGTTCACTTTATTTACTTCTTACAATTATCAATAAATCATTAATAACGATTTTGTTTCACAACTATTACTTTTATTAAGTTTATCAGATAATCACTTATAACACAGTTGCAGACACAATCGTTCCTCACAGTTACACGCACAATTTAACTTCTGGGGGGACTTTGCGTCCTCACCACATATTTATAGGCGGGTAGACGGAAATTTCCAGGTCCATGAACGAGATGTTTCGACACGGAACCCTCTCGTCTTCCGATGTTTCTGGAATGGGGGAATAGATGTTCATAGCTCATTAGACTAGAAATATCGGTGGACCCGGACTCACGATTGGCTACTCACCAATCCAGTCCGTCACAATGCCCCCTTGTTAGAGCTGATCGTCTCGATCACTTCCCTTGTTAATGAGCCAGTCGATCTCGGTGATTCATAACCGTTCCTCTTCCGTGCTGGCGCTGAATCTTGCAGACCACTCCTTTGATTCTTCTCCATGACCATACCACCCTGTACGGTCCATCCCTGGGACGCTGGAGTTTCGGTAGTCTTCCACTGGTCCAGCCGGTTGCAGGGCGGACAACCAGTCTTACGAGGCATCCGACGACTGTAAAAGGACGTGGGTGTCGTCCTTGCGGAGTTCGCTCTCTCATGGGCTTGCTGCTATCTCCTTCATTAACCTTCTGCCCATCCTATATGCGTGGTCGCCGGGGTTGACCACGCCACCTCTGAAGTTAGGATGGACGAAGCGATGACGAGGTCCCCCATGACCTCTAACTACTCCATGATCTTCAATCAACTCGCCCCCTCTTTTAACCGGATGTCGTTTGAGGGGCGGACGCCGGGGCTGCATGTTGTAATAGCTGCCGGGCTCAAAGCGACGACGACGTTAGTAGCGACGAGGCTGGCCTCCATCTCGAACTTGCTTGTCCTCCTCGGCTTCCCTTTCGCTGCTCTCGACATGGAGTAGGACCTCATTACTTCCAAAGCGGAGTACTCGTTGTCTGATGTCCACAGTAGCGTCGTACATTCTCAGGGCGTCCAGGCTTAAGATGACGTCCTCGGTAACTCTGGCGACAAACGCACACAGTCGCAGCTCGCATCCTCCCAGGACCAACTCCAGGAGAACCTCCTTCTCCACAGGCATATTGTCCCCCGACGCGGTGCGTAGCTCAAACGTCCGTAGTGGCGTCCTATCAGCCAACCCTTCTGCTATTTCAGGTCGCACGATGGTCAGCGACGCTCCCATATCGACGAGTACTCGGCAGGGCCCTCCATGAACCCATCCATCAGCAGTAAGTCCTTCTCGTCCATGTCGTTCACCGCATTCACTACGAAGCGAGGAGATGATGATGACGTCGGCGCCGGTGGCTCCCTCCTCAGACCGGACCATCTTTGGTTCGCGGGCCTTCGTCTGCAATCCAGCATCATATGACCAATTCGTCGACAATTCCAGCAGGTTGTTATTCCGTGCCTCCGACGCTCGGGTGTTGGTAACCGTCGCTCTTCGGCGTCGATTGTAGTCAGTCGTCTCACTCGTGGCGTCGCCTCCCGGTCGAGGTACTGTGTGATCTCCTTTGGCGCCTCTAGACGCAGTGCTGCATTCAGTGCTCCATTAATGGCCTGATGTTCAAACAGAAAATACGACCTTGATACAGACTGTCTCTAAACTAGAAAACATGGAAGACTCTCTCAACGAAATCAAAAAATGGATAAAAAAACCAGTCATACAACAACCTGCGCCTAGACAAGAAACATACGCTGAAACTGCCAGAAAGATGATTTCGCAAACAACCAACGGAGAAAATCCCGTACAGAAGAAAACAGTGATCATCAAGGCAAAACCGGGAACAGGAATAGCCCCTGAGGTTGTAAAGGAAGTTGTCGCTAAAGCCATCAACCCGGTGGATGAGGGATGGCAAATAGTAAGACATCGTACCACAGCCTCAGGACAATTGAGATTGCAGACATCCACCATTGAACAGGCTACAGCCCTCACCAACCACATGAAATTAAAGGAAGTGGGGCTAACGGCCGAAGTCATTGGGAGGCAGAAACCTAAAGTCATAATCCATGACATACCTAAGAACCTGAGTACCGATGAAGTAATCAGTGCCATGCCGCTCAGAACTTCCAGGAACAAAGCTCAAACCAAGCAGACCTAAAAGCCCAACTTATTCCTAAATTCAAATTAGGAAAGAAACATGACAGGGAACATTGGGTCTGTGAGGTTGAGCCATGCACAAGGCAACTACTCCTGTCAAAAGGCAGACTTTATGTCGACTTTGAAAGTTGCCGTGTTGACGACTTCCTGAGAGTTACCAGATGCTATAAATGTCAGAATTACGGGCATGTAGTGAAGTACTGTAGGGCACCCGAGTCAATATGCGGTCACTGCGCAGAACCTGGCCACACGTATAAAGAATGCACTAAAAAACAAGAAGAGCCGCAATGCGCAGTATGCAAAAGACTTGTGAAAGACAGCAGACACGATACGCGTGACATTGCATGCCCGGCATTTAAGCATGAACTCCGCGCGACGATTGAAAGGATAAAGCCATAAAAATTTGGCAAGCCAACCTGGACAGGGCCCGTCACACTACAGACGAAATAAGGACATCAGCAAAAGAAAACGCAGTGGATTTACTACTCCTGCAAGAACCTTACAGTCTTCGGGGCAAGCTCACTGGTTTTGGAGTTGCTGAAACTGTAGTTACGGGAAACCTCCCAGAGCAAACACCATGGGCTGCCATAGTTGTCCTTAACAAATACTTCACGGTACTTTGCTTGAGGCATTTGTGTACACCCCATACGGTTGTCATAGAACTCAGCAGTCCCACCGAAAACCTAATAATAGTCTCCACGTACATGCAGCATTCTATTCCTGTAGACGTATTCATAGAAGAGCTGAAAAATGTCTGTACAGGATGTGCAGGGAAGACAATTATAATAGGTACCGACTGCAACTCTAAGTCAAGTCTATGGGGTGCGCCTAATACGGACGTAAATGGTAGAAAAATGGAAGACTTCGCTGCTGAGATGCAACTAGAGGTCATCAACGACGGCAATCTGGGACCTACCTACTTCCACGGAACGGAAGGTCCCACATAGATGTCACTCTAGCGTCCGCTAGGGTAGCCTGTAGATTGCATGGGTGGAAGATACGTCGAGATATCACCACTGCCAGTCATGCTGTAATGGAATTCGAGATAGGAAACAACGTGCATAGACACCGCACACATACGCAAAGCAGGCAATATAATACTAATAAGGGCAAATTGGCAAGAATATAAAACCATCCTGGAGGGAAAAATCGCCACAATATCTGATATAACCACGAAACAGGACATATTTCCGTTCGTAAATCAGATACAAAGAGCCATCCAAACTGCCGGTAATGCGTCCATTCCTAGACGAAGACCACATGTCAGACTGGTATCGTGGTGGACTCCCACCCTAAGTGATCTCAAACGAATGACGTACTCAGCACGCGAGGACTACCAAAAATCCGTAAACGACGACAGAAAATTAAAACAGCAGGCTTACAGAACTATTAGGCGTATATACACAAATGCCATAAAAGCCACGAAAAAGGAAAGCTGGCGTGAATATATAACACGCGAAGCAGCAGAGAACACCTGGGGCCTTGCATACAAACTTCAGTCAAGGAAACTACAAACTAAGCAAGTTCTAACTGCCGTAAACTCACAGGATGGCTACACGAACTCCTGGTCCGAAACAGCCTCACAACTTCTAGACGTGCTATTTGGCGACGATTCTCCAGATCTGGACGATGAAGAACAGGCGGCGACAAGAGTCGACATTAGAACTCCTCCAGAAGAACCGGAGTGCTGAATTTATAGATTTCATTGACTTGGAGATAATAAAAGATGGTATAAAAAACCGCAAGGCTCCAGGTGTCGACAACATATGCGCGGAGATGATTAAACAGGGCTGGAACATCCTCAAGCACAAACTCCTCCACCTCTACAATGCCTGCCTGAAGCATGGTGTCTTCCCGAACGCCTGGAAACACGGTCAGATTAAGATGCTACTGAAAATGGGTGAAAGAGATCCTACTGACCCAACATCGTACAGACCTATCTGCCTGTTGCCAGTGCTGGGAAAAATGTATGAAAAGGTTCTTAAGAAGCAACTGCAACCAACCCTGGACTTGCAGGCGTCGAACTTCCAATATGGATTCAAACCGGGCTGTGGGACAGAAGACGCCATAACAAAACTTTTCGACGCAGTTCACGCAACAGAGGAAAAGCTCGCCATAGGAATCTTCATCGATTTCGAAGGTGCCTTCGATAGACTATGGTGGCCTAGTATTCTACGTGCACCTGAAAAGAAAGAAACTGCCCCAAGAACTTATACGCAGCCGTTAATGACTACTTCAGGAAACGGACTGTCAGCTTGATTGACAACGAACTAAACATAACAAAAGACGTCAAACTGGGATGTCCCCAGGGCTCCGTTCTTGGCCCGAGTCTGTGGAACCTAGTCCTTGATGAACTTCTGCTGATCTTGGAAACGCTCCCGTACGGGCAGCCGGTCGCCTATGCAGATGACCTGGTTGTAGTGGTGCGGGGTGGTTCCAGGAGACAGATAGAGGAGAGGGGACAGGAGACTATAGATTTGATCAAGGGCTGGGCTCACAAGAATAAACTCAGGCTATCTGAAAGAAAACCAGAGGGATGCTCTTAAAGGGCAAACTGGATCAGCATAGAGCACCGACAATCAAGCTGCATCAACAAAAACATACGTTTCAAAGGAGAGTTGAAGTATCTTGGGGTCACACTAGAAACAAATTTGAAAGTCGACAGGCACATACAAACTGTCACACAGACCGCGAAGAACCTTTTCAACGCCATGGCAAGGCTGGGTGGGGAGAGCTGGGGCTACAGTGCTGTCAACTTCATGACACTCTACAAAGTCCTGTTCCAGCAAATCTGCGCATATGCTGCCCACGGATGGGCTAGAAACCTGAGAGAAGAAACACCATCGAACTCTTCTCTCGGCCCAGCGGCATGTCCTCATCCGTGTTTGCAAAGCTTATAGTACCATGTCCACTGCAGCCCTTCCAGTAATAGCAGGTGTCCTACCTATAGATCTCTACTTAGAAAAAAGGACACACCTATACTGTCTGAGACGTGGTCAACCTGTGGTCGTCGAAGACCTTATCCTTACGCCAGACTTATACGAGGAACCAGAGGGACGTGAAGCCGCTAAACGAATGATAGAAGATCATCTTCTAGAAAAGTGGCAACAGCGTTGGCACAGCGAGCCTCACGGTAGAACCACTTACGAATTCCTTCCAAATGTTAAATCTCGTATGAGAATGACATGGATAAGGCCCACACATATGATCACACAGCTGCTCTCAGGACACGGACACTATAGGGGCAAACTACACGAGAGAGGACTTGCTGACACCCCTGTATGCAACTGCCAGATCGCGGAGGAGGATGACGTACACCACATGATGTACCGCTGTGCCAAGCACGCGGCTATCAGGCGAACACTGGAAGTAGTCGTGCACGCCAGCGACGAAATGTGGCCACCTCCCTTGCGATTTTGGATGCAAAGAGAAAACTACAAGTTCATCAGGGAATTCAGCAAAAACGCATTGCACGCAAGAGCCGAAGAAGAAAGAAGAGGAAGAGAACAACATTAAGAACAATATAATTAAGTACTTATAAGCTTAGGTTAAGTACAACTTAGTTTTAAGTAGCTGTAAGTTATTATGTATTTATTATTTATGTATTTTATGTAAATAATTTTTCTTGTATTGCAAAAAAAAAAAAAAAAAACGTAGATTAAGTATTATTAATGTACAAAAATTGAAAACTTTAGTTTTTAGTTTTAGTTTTAAGTTCAATAGCCGAATTTTGTCAACCTTTTGGAAAAAAAAATAAAGATTTTGAAAAAAGTAGATAGGGACAAGAGCAGACCTGGGGGTATGGGCACCAAGCCCGAGGTAACCCAGGGGGACAGGTGGTGGGGCTCTTAAATAAAAAAAATAAATAATGTTCCGCCAGCAGCAGGTGTTGTTTAATTTAACGGTCCCTCAGACCGCAGACGAAAGCGGATGCCGCCTCTCCATCGATGAACACTGCTGGGAGTCCGCTGAGGGCCTTGTGGGCTAGTTGTTCAATGCCCATGGTGTATTCGTGCAGTGACTCCCCGACGCGCTGGACACGGGCTTTGAGCTGGGCGCGGTAGGCTGCACTGAGGTGATGATTGCCGTATCGGTTGTCTAATGCGTCCAATATGTCCTCGGCGCGATATTCTCCTGGAAGGCTTCTTAGAATTTCCGCAGCAGATCCCTGTAAGGAGGCGATTAATTGGGCCGTCCTTCCTTCCGTTGTCCAACCATTGTGTGCTGAGATTGTGTTAAATTCCAGTTTACATATGTCCCATGATGGGGAACCGTCGAACTTGGGACTCTTAATTCCATGTCGACTTGGGACGTCAGTCGATTGTCGAACTTCAGTCCTCATCGTAGAATCACTATGAAAGTTTTCCATTGCACGTTGATCAAGTTTTTCTTCCCAATGTTCTTTCATGCGACGAAATTCTCCATCAATTTTATGTAAATTGTCTTCTTGTTCATTTACTCTTTGTTCAATACTAGAAATATCTGTTTTTATTTCCCGTGTTACTAAATTAAAGTTTTATTTAAATTGTTAAATTTTTACATGCTTTATATTAACTTGACCTGTATCTATCTATGTAACTGAATCTTTTAACGCGATTTTCGCCCACTTAGAATCATTGGATCGACTTGAAACTTTGTATATTTGTAAAAGACCCGTGACAATACAACAATTTCATAATTTGTTTCTAAAACCATGGCCAGAATCATCAAAAATAAAAATAAAAGTCTTTGTAGCTATGTAACGGAATTTTTGAACACGATTTTCACCCATTTAGAAACATTGGATTGATTTGAAACTTTGTATACGTGTAAAGGACCCGTGACAACATAATAAATTCGTATTTATTTTCTAAAATCCTGGACAGAATCATCAAGAAATAAAAAAAAAAGTGTATGTATCTATGTAACGGAATTTTTGAACACGATTTTCACCCACTTAGAAACAATGTATCGACTTAAACTTTGTGTACTTGTAAAGGATCCGAGACCATACAATAAGTTTCATATTTTGTTTCTAAAATCCTGGCCAGAATCATCAGATAATCAAAACAAATTAAAACTGGTATAATATGTTGCGTACTTGTCGACTTTTTAGTCAATCGTTGTAACAGCTCAGATGGTAGTGCGGTGAACTCTAATGGTAAGTAATTTCAGTAATCCGTAGGTCGCTGGTTTAAATCCGGCTGGGAGTTTTTTTTTTAGAAGAGTATTACTTTTAGCTCATACTATAATAGTAGCCTATCGAATTTAAATATGTTTACATTTTTATCTTTTTCTGTAAAATATTAAAACTAAAAAATAAAAAATAAACAATAGTTTTAAAAAACTAAAAAAAACACGCTTTATTAGTAAACCGAACTAAAAAATTTAAAAATAATTTTAATTTCCAACACGCTTTGGATAAATAATTTTACCATCAAAAGCGTGGGGTGCTTTTTATGATTTTTACATTTTCTTCTTAGAGACTTTACTTTTACCAATATCTGTTTATTATCAAATATATTAATTGGTAAACAGCACCCCACGCTTTTGATGGTAAAATTATTTATCCCAAGCGTGTTGGAAATTAAAATTATTTTTAATTTTTTTAGTTCGGTTTTCTAATAAAGCGTGTTTTTTTTTAATTTTTTTAAAACTATTGTTTATTTCATGTAGTTTCTCATTCTGGGTTAGTAATTCTCCTTTAAATTCATCATTTTGTAAATTGATCTTGGTTAACAATTCTCTTTTAATTTCTTCATATTGTACATTAATCTGGGTTGTTAGCTCCTGTTTAGTTTCCTGGTTAGATGATTCATTCTGTGTTTTGATTTGTTTTTGTATATCTGTGTTAGATGCTTCAATTTGTTTCTTTATTTCTTCTCTTGTATCTTCATTTTGCTTTTGCATATGTTGTAATAAATCTTTAAACATTTGTTGAACGTTTTCCATTTTTATTTTAAATTACTTACTGATGTAGTTCTACTTCTCAACGATAGATGGAAATCCTTCCGATGATGCGGCGCTTTGCTTTACCGACTTATCCGACGTTATCGGCGGGTATGTAATCTAACCTATGAGCACCAAGATGTCACTGATGACACTGGGTTTTCCTTTTACTTATGTTCACTTAAATAAATACAAAATTGTTATATAAAATTCTTCTTTTCACTTTATTTACTTCTTAAAATTATCACTAAATCTTTAATAACGATTTTTTTCACAATTATTGTGTTTATAAAGTTTATCAGATAATCACTTATAACACAGTTGCAGACACAATCCTTCCTCACAGTTACACGCACAATTTAACTTCTCGTCGTCTCTTTTTTAACTGCAGGACTTTCCGTCCTCACCATATATTTATAGGCGAGTAGACGGAAATTTTCAGGTCCATGAATGAGATGTTTCGACATGGAACACTCTCATCTTCCGATGTTTCTCGAATGGAGGAATAGATGTTCATAGAACTCTCTAGCTCATTAGACTAGAAATATCGGTGGACCGGACTCACGATTGGCTACTCACCAATCCAATCCACCAATGCTAAGTTTCTCTCGTCGGCCCGTGCAGTTTAAACGACGCTACTACCACGCGTCACAATTTAAATCGTACAAAATATTATAATTTAATAAAAAAGTAGGAAATATTTGTATCCTCATTATTTGTACATTCGGTTAATTAAGTGAGAACTTGCTATGCTTATTAAAAACACAATGTGGAGGTTAAAGTTCACATATTTTCTGAATAAAATGTCATCTCGATTGTCAGCTCTTGCAGAAGGCAGTCTTTGTCGTCTGGTACTCATTTCCATTAGGGGATAAATTATGTTGTCGCCAGAAAGTGTAGACGAATAGCATTTACTTAACAATGCCTCGTGTAAGTTTCCTGGATGATTGCTTACTATTTTGATGGTGTTTTTCGTCACCCGTAAGATAAATGAGAGGAAACTTTAAGGCCCAAGCGGTCCCCGAACATCTTATTAGTCATGTTTATAGTGTGAATGTGTGTGTCGAATGATGTATTTCGTCTTATTGTTGTGTTGTCTCGGAAGAAGCCCTGACATAGAGCTGATCCCTCATTCGTGCAGGCCTCCATATCCTTGTGGGTTCAAAAAATATGTGTGTGATCCTTAGTTTGAATCCCTCTCCCGATAGGTGAGACTGTGAGACCCGGGTGGCGTGTGTGACATGTAATAGTACCTGTTAAACTGCGTTAATGGAATGGGAGAATAAATAATCGTTTTCTTGAAACTGGGTTTAGTTTTCGTAGCTCTGGATTGGATACACCACCAGGTTTTTTTTGTGACATTTCAGGCTTTCTCTCCTGGCATTGGCGAAATTGCAATCCGATTCTTACATTGGGGTAAATGGATGGCTGAGTTACGTTACCCCGACAAGTGATAAATTATAATGAAGCGCCAGGAGAGTCTTTGACCTAAACTTAACCTAAATTTCAGACCATGGAGAACCTCAAGAATTAAGGAAAAATAGTATGGTCTGACCGGGAATCGAACCTGGAACTTCATTAACTACAGTAAGAAACACTGACCACTAGCCCAAGAATCTTGTCATTTATTCGTTCCTAAATATCAACTATATTTAGATCCAGCAGTTATGTAGAATTCATTAGCTCAGGATAGGGATGTATGGAGAGCTTATGTCCGCGCGGCCATGAACCTACGGGTTCGATAGTGCCAGTGAGTGAGTAAGTAAGTTATGTAGAATTTTTGTAGGTCTATGTACAGAAAAAGACAGTTTTTCTGATGCTTTGTATTGTGTATTTATATTTAATGATATAATGAAATGGTGAATATGATGAAATGGGTCCTGGTATTAAAATTCTAATCAAGAATTTGCTTTGATGTCTGAGGAAAACCAAGAAAATAAATAAATCAGATTGATCGGCACGGGAATTTAACTCGTGACTTCCCGAACGTTACTCCTTGAAGCAACATGCTCCATTTTACAATTTATTATAATTCCAAAACTGTGACCTAATAATGTAAAACGTATTATACTTCCAAAACTGTGACGTAATAATGTAAAATTAAACACCTAATCAGCTCCATTTTAATGAGCTCGATGAATAAATAATGATTTCCCCGAGGATTTACATTTATGTTGTCTATCGGTGCTATTAGTTCCTTCTTTCGCCAAAAGTGGCGCGAGTTTTACTATTGTAGGTATCTCTGTTATTGCGACATGTTATATATAAGCTTTGAAGTATTATTGAGACAGAAGTGACCCGCTCGCCATTTTTTAGTTTATCCGCGTTAATTTCGACCAGTTTTTAATGTGTTCAATTTAATTGAAGTTACTTATATGAGCATTTATGCATTTTGGAAATATTTGTTTTTGAATATATTAAATTTGTGTATAAATGTGAGATAGTTAAAGCGAAATAGGAAGAATTCAACTGTTTTCGTCCACTAGCATAGCTGCAGTTATTGGTAAGTCAATAAATCCACCATATTCTTACTCCGGTGCGCGATTCTTCCTATTTTGTATTTTTAAATCCTGTAATTTTATAGAATTATTCTAGAGGTTAAGTGAGAATGTTCGATATTGCATTTGAGAACACAATTAACAGACCAGGCTCATGATATTTTGTGGTCAGAGATTCTGTCTACAGATTGAGATAAAGGTTCGATTCTCACTCATATCGCAAGATTTTCTTCTCTTAGGGAATTATTTATGTAGTCGCCAATTTACTGACTTTAGGTTAAATTTACTCTTAAGAATTAAAGTGATGTTTTACCGTCATTTATCACCTATCATGTCGTCGGAATTACGTAATCTGCCTTCCAGGTGTCCCAACCTTAGAAGTGGATAGAATTTAACCAATATCAGAAGAGAATGCCAGAAACAACGTAAGATAGCGTGGTGAGATTTTGTAAAAAGGAAGATCGGACATATGTGTAAGCGATATAAATAGGGAAATAAGTGGCTTAATGCTAAATGATTGTATAAAATTAACCATCAGTTTCATAATCGCAAAATGTGAGTGCATTAATAAACAGAGTGCATTTACGAATCTGTCGCTCTGTATAAACCAATGCATTAAATATCGAATCTTCGCTAACTTCTAGCCATATTTTGTGTTAATGACTTATGAAATAGTAACAGTATTTAGTCAATGTAGACGATCGTTATCTTTGTGAAGTAATCACAACGAGTGTGAACAAACTTCGTGAATTACGTTAAATTTGTTTGATGAGTCATCCGACATGACGGAACACAAATTAATTGTTTCCCATATTACGTGCTGTAAATATGTCATTTTCATACAAAGATCCTCCCCCCAAAGCTGTGTAAATAAGAAAATAAACTATTATTAATCATTTTCTCGGAGGATATTTTTATAAACATACCTATTCTTAACCATTGACTTGTCTTGTTAAACATTATTTTCTATTAAGATTTCGGGTAATCTGTAGCACCGTGAATATTCGATAACACATTCTCCCGCTTGAACCTATTGCCAACATATTTACTCACATTATGGGCATATTAGTGTTAGATTGTGAGAAAATGGGCGAGCTAGTTCACCATATTAGTTTAGCGTTCTCTCAGTAATATGTTCTGTGTATTGATTAATACACAGTTTACATTGAAAATATGCTGATTTTAGGTTACTTTGAGCTCAAGTTGTCACTTTATTTACAGAATTTTCACTTTTTTTAAAGCCAACACACAGAGTTCTCTCAGATAATTATTCACATAATGCGACAATAAAGTGTGTGTTTTTTAATTTTTTTTTTACTTTAATTTAAGTTGCTGACATAGAATCCCCTCGTATTTTAGTGCTAACACAAAGTAAAAAATTTGTTTATTATTATTTCAGTAGAAACGGAGATATTTAACATAGAGAAAGAAAAAAGGGGGCTTCTATAGCACCATTCCACATATAACTTATAAATAAAAATAAAAATCAGGAAACACACAATTTATTATGAATAACCTGAGAAAAATATATATATGTTAATTTTTCTAAAAAAAATAATAAAATGAAGTGAGAATTATAGCTCAAACGAACATAAAATCCCCATATTTACAATGTAAAAATATATTAGTCATTGCTCAGACAGTGTGGCCAACTTAGCACAAAACCCCGCCAACAAACAAGTGAGCTGATGTACTGACTCGCCACTAGTGGACTCCTGGGATAAAATCTCCTTATACCTGAATAAATATGTTGCCAATTGACTCGACTGGGAACGTTTATCACATTGGCCAACATGACATTAGCAGTCACTTGTTCTCCGATCGAATATTCACAGGAGGCACGACGGCAGAGAATGGCCAAAATTTCTATACAAGCCATGAATATCAAATTAAATTTATCATGCTGAGTTCAAGAAAGAATACACCATATTTTATTTGCACATATATATAGGCCTATCACAGTCGTCGGGAACGGTCTACAGAATTAAAAATAGGCCCATATAATATAGGATCAAAACTTGGTAGTTTTCTTAAAAAAAGGGCTTTTATTTGTGGTATACTGCTTGTTAGTAAAAATACGAAAACCGTTATATCGTCAGATGTATCTGCTAAGAAATTAATATTAGCTTTAAATTATACATATGTATTATTTATGCATTTTCGTTAAATTAAATAAAAATTCATGTTTACATTTGTAATGAGAGATGACTACAAGCCATGGAACGTACAGGTCCAGTACTGATGCAGTAATTCGATAGACTGCAGTTCATTAATTTACACGGTTGAAGAATATAAAGATGTATTATTAATTTATGGAGATATTTGTCGTAATTCAAGAGCGGCAAAACAAATGTATCATCAACGTTACTCTAATAGAAAGTTACCAAATCGGCGGATGTTTGTATCAATTTCTCAACGGTTATGGCAGTCTCCTACCTCGTTACGAAAATCGTGGACTTCAACGACGACCAGAAACTTCAGCTATTGAAGAATACATATTGATTATTGGTGAATTGCACAGTAACTGAAGTAACAAATGCAACTAATAACAGAAAGTAAAGTATTGGGTTTCAATCTTTAATAATTGTACTTAAAACGTAAGGTGACGTGAAGAATGACAAAGTGAGAGCAAAATAATAATCTATGTGAAGTTTCAATTTTATTTCAACAAGCAATTGTGATAGTAGTAAATCCTTCTACATTCATAAGTAACCTTTGGCGTTTAATATTTGTATCGTTTCGGGATTAACTCCAAATCACTATGATCGGTGGTATCAAATTCAATACCTTCACAGCTTCAGCATATACGAGGGCGGATCGGAAAGTAACGCACAATAATTTTTTTCTGCCTTGGTATTGTAGCTAGAATGTTAACATTTCACAGAGATATAGTTTGAAGTTTTCACTACAGATGGTATTTTTTTCTCAGGTGCACCTCTTGCGAGAGAAGCTTGAACTATGCAACAAAGATGGCGCGCATGCTACAGTCGTCCACCTGTGAGGAACAGAGAAGTGTTGTTCGATTTTTGTGGGCCAAAGGGCATAAACCCAGTGAAATTCACAGGGACATACGTGGCGTGTATGGGGATGATTGTATGGACCGTAGCAATGTCTCCAGGTGGTGCACATTCTTCCAAGAGGGACGCGTGAACCTTAGTGATTCGCCACGTGATTCGCCTTAGTGATTACTGGCCGGCAAACGCTTTGAGACAGATGTGCAAGTGAAATCAGCAGTGCGCAGATGGCTACACTCCAACCATTAAACTTTAAAAAAATATATATTGTACGTTACTTTCCGATCCGCCCTGTGGACGACTGTAGCATGCGCGCCATCTTTGTTGCATAGTTCAAGCTTCTCTCGCAAGAGGTGCACCTGAGGAAAAAAATACCATCTGTAGTGAAAACTTCAAACTATATCGCTGTGTAATTTCAACATTCTAGCTGCAATACCAAGGCAGAAAAAAATTATTGTCCGTTACTTTCCGATCCGCCCTCGTATATATATATATATATATATATATATACACACACAGGATGTAACAGGAACTCACCGACAAAATGATAGGGATTGATAGGCCATGCAGAGAGGCTCATTTTTAGGTGAAGCAACATATAGTAGCAAACACGTCGTTTATGAGTTATGCGCAGATGAAGGTGTTCACCGGTAAGGGTCGGAATTGAATACAAACAATTGTACACGTATCATTTTATTGAAAAAGACATATTTTTACAATAAGTGTTCAAACAGTCGACCCTGTGCCTCATTGCATGTTTGATATCGTCGCAGCAACGATCGCCCAGCACGGCCGATCATGGTAGGATTATTTTTGGCGTCATCAAAACATTTGTTTTTCTGAACCCTGATTGTAAAAAACTTGTCTTTTTCGATAAAATTATATGTGTACAATTTTTTGTATTCAATTCCGACCCTTACGGATTAACACCTTCATCTGCGCATAACTCATAAACGACTTGTATGCGATCATATGTTCCTTCACAAAAAATGATCCACTGTGATGACCTTTCAGCGCTATCATTTTCTCGGCGAGGTCCTGTTACATTCTGTGTGTGTGTGTGTATATATATATATATATATATATATATATATATATATTATTACTGAATCTCCAAATAGTTTCAAACCCTATTTCGGCACAAAGGCATGTTAGGGTTATATATATATATATATATATATATATATATACACATACATACATATATTTATATTCATTATTAATTAAAGAGCAAAATGTTAGTTGAGACCGAAGTATCATATGTGATACCATGCAAAGAAACATTCTCACCTAAAGAACCCATTTTTTGTTTGTTTCTTGAAATGTGTTATTTTGACCTCTATGAACTCATTAAACGCGAAAATAAAATTAGAATTGACAAAATCTCATTTCAGAACCACCATAAATTCCCCCCACAAAAAATCTTGGGGTGCAGAATATTAAATACAAGTTATAACATACATGTTTGAGTTTTATGTTCTGATAAACTTCAGTCACACATAAAGTAACCGACGTAACAACTAACGGCTCTGTGTGGTAGAAGAGTTTGTTACATATGAGTTAGTTCGTGTTATAAAATATATTGGGATGTAGGCACCCGAAAAATGAGATACTAACCATGTATAGTCAGGAACAAATAGCAAATGAAGCACTTACATTGTTCATCATTGCTATATTCCCGCATATAAACATTAATCGAAACTCACAGACTGACGTGAAGCGAGTGTACGCGGGATGACACGGAAGCAGGTCAATCTACTGCTGTGTCGGATAATATACAGCTCTTACTACTTTTATGCTGTGATTTTAAAGAATACATATCCATTATTTATGTTCGCCTTTATTTTTATAAGACAAAACATTTTTATTTTCATATTTACCTAACAAGGAACGGAAAAAATTGCTTGCTTACTTACTTACAATATAGAATCCGTAGGTTCATGGCCGCGCGGAAATAAGTTCTTCATACATCCCTATCCCGAGCTAATGCTTTTCAATCATTTCAAGTATAATCAACTTCCCTCGAGTCATAGTTAATGTTATTCTCCCACCTCATTCTTGGTCTACCAACTGGGCGTTTTCCCTCTGGTTTTCCTCCAA
This sequence comes from Diploptera punctata, assembly GCA_030220185.1. Lineage (NCBI taxonomy): Eukaryota > Metazoa > Arthropoda > Insecta > Blattodea > Blaberidae > Diploptera > Diploptera punctata. The sequence goes on from JASPKZ010010139.1 coordinate 38,723, forward strand.
GAAGCTTCCATGCACGTCTTTCATTCCCAATTCGTGCCACATGTCCTGCCCATCACAGTCTACTTTGGCATGGGTTCCTGAAGTAATCCCCGCCCGAAGAACCGATTGGGGGACTATTTGACCTCCGGAAAAAACTGCAAACTAAAAAATGTTTACATAATTGGTTGTGTTTGTTACTTTAAAGCGGCATAACTTCGCCTTTCGTGTTTTCTTTAATTTGTGCAATAGTGACAGATCAATCAATAAAATTTTGTAAAAAAAAGTACAAATCCTATTCTCCTAATCATGTTTAGAAACTACACCTAGGATAGTATTGTGGTCCCGAAAATAAAACAATATATTTTTAAGGACTTGAGTTATAATTGTTCTTATTTTTAATGTAATTTTCTACGAAGTTTATCAATTTAAAATGTGCCACTCTTGCATGCCGTGAGGGATAATAAGTCTCACATTTCCTAATAATGTTGGCAGCCTCCTCTGTACAGATTTTCTGTATTTGGTACTCGACAAATTCAACGGTAAAATGTTAAAGTCCAGTTAAATAATTTCCTACAAAACATTAACTAAGTCTCAACCGATGTGCAACTAACTGCACAAGTTGTGAGCTCAACAGTACGAGACCCAACCTTCATTCACTCTTATCGCATTTTATTCAAACGATTTCATTTTTAAAGTAATTTATAATCATTTACAACGTTTTTATACGTTTCCTCACGATTATTTGAATGTATTTCTTTACAATATTGAACCACTTCACGGGCTAGGCAAACTGCCTCTTCCACCTCATGGTTGTTCTATCTTCCTACATTCCCTGTTCCTCTTGGCTTGTAGTTAAATGCTGCTTCTGATAATCTTGTTACGTTCATTCTTTATATATGTCTAAACCATTTATCTCTGTATTATTTGATTTATTTTTAATTCAGTGGATACATATTTAACTCTATTCTTATATATTCAATTCTTAATCCGATCCAATCTTGTGCAGCCTTTTGTTCCTCTAAGGAAGTTCATTTCTACGCTATGTCTAGATGATACCATGAATGTATTTGATATTGATTTTAACGAATATTCTGTGTTCCAATGCAACCAACATATGCAACATATATTTTCAAACTTCAATTTATTACAAAGCAGCGAACATAGAATGAATATGTATTTATTTACACTAAGTGCAATATTAACACAAAAAATACACTAATAACTAAGTAAACTATAAGATAAACTTCTCGAATGTGTTCCATCAGTTCTTGGAAAGATCTGAGAGTGAATATTTGTATTTTAGTTGGCTTTTCTAAGTTTATGGCTCAGCATAGGAGCTAGTATTACGTTGCACAGATGTTTGCGGTGTTTCTCCTGCGGTTCGACAATTCTGTATAAATGCTCGTACTACGAGCTGCATTTCCACGTGACACATGTTACATCTCTGCTTCCCAAAGTGTTACAAGCTTTCCACACCCGTGAAGGATGATGATTATGATGGCCGGATGATTTTCGGGGACCGTTGAGCCCTAATCTTTCGGACATTTGTCTAACAGGTGAGGAAAAACCCCGAAAAAACCTCACCCAGGAGCCTGTTCCGACCGGGAATCGAACCCGGGCCCGCTGCATGACAAGGCAGCACGGTACCTCGAGACCGCAGCGGTGGACATATATATATATATATATATATAATTTCCAGTGTTAGAATGCGAAATAAATTTTCTTACCCATTTAAATGTAAGCAGTTTTTCGACCAATGAAAACGTAGGTTCGTTTACATTACAGCCGAAACTTTGCTCGCATTGATTCAGTCCAACTTTATTCTCTTTGGTCTTATAGCAGTTTAAATTGTATATCTATTGAACAGCGATTTATAAATACAATAAAAGTGTACGGATCTTCAATAAATTTGTTAAACTTACTATCTCGAGGGAGTGTTTATAAATTTCTAAAAACCCACAACCTGGAGGACCAGGTAATTTGCCACCCATGATGTCTTCCTCTAGCCCTTGTAGAATCAACACTGAGCTGTAAGACAGCAGCTGCTAGTCTAGGTTATTTTCGGGTAATAACAACAATAATAATATAATATTAATAAATATTATATTTAATAATTATTATTTATTTACAGGTTTACAATGTAAATACATATTTTTTGCAGATCAAAGCAACATAATGCAGCATTTGTTATTCAGTATTCCCAATTTTTCCAAAGATCAGTTTGATTTTGAAATTAATATTTTAATATTATCACTATTCTTTGACTTATTCGAGAAAACAAATAAAATCACATTGTCAGATGTCTGTAAATATTACCAACATAAAAATAAATATTTAATTTTTCATTATAAAATGTCATATATACTGTCAGTTACAACTCTACGAGTGCCCGTCAAAAGTTGCTGGATATTATGTTTGAAACAATGTTCTGAAAATATCTTGATATTAGAGTAGTTACAGTGATTTGTTAAGTTTTGTACTTGACATAGAGATCACTTTACAACAAAACAGAAAGTTTTTAACTATGTTGTTACGCATATTTTTTTAATAGGTAAGTAATTATATTAAAACAATAATTGGTGTATGAGTAAATATTGGTAAGATAAAAAATAAAGAATTCATACATAAACTTTACCTAACCAGGTATTATTAATGGTTGTCATCACTCTCGCCGTACACATCGTCACACAAAGTTCTCCACGACTTCACGGTATCATACCAGCCGCTGTTCCAGGAAACATCATAACAAGGATACATTTTAAAAGTTACGTATAATATTTTTCGCAGTGACTAGTTTAATTAGAGAGAAGAGCATAACTAATATATATATATATATATATCCAGTACTGTGGACATATCATTTACATAGTCAAGGTAATGTCAGATAGTCACGAACTAAGTTTTGGTCCTAACAACTTTAATAGCATATTTATCGTTTTTGTATAATCGTATATATTCTTGAAGTGTCCTCTTGAATCTGATTTATAAAAATTGTTTTTGGAATAAACTTTATAATAACCGAGGGAAAGAATATATAAGTTCTAAACAGTGTTCATAAGATATCAGATAGTCACAACCGTTTTAGTAGCGAATATCTAATGTGAAATTGCTTTCGAGTTTTTTCATTATCATCTTAGTCTCCTGCATCCTTTCTGTCAGATAATAAATTCAAATTTACAGGTCCAGCAAATTATGTACCGTGTCCACAAATATAGTATCATTATTTAAACTACTACTACGTCGCTTTGGATAATCGTATCTAAATGAAATTGGTGACAATCAAAAGAGAAACTCAAAACGATTTGCTATACCTCATAGACATTGAATGTGGCCCCCACGAGTGATGCTGCAGACATCGAGGCGATATTCCCATTCTCGCCACACACCCTCCAACTTATGTTAAGATATGGACTGGATGGCAACAATGATACGAAGCTGGATTTTTTGCAGATTTTGAGGCAATGGGGGTAAATAGACACGATCGTTTATGTAACCCCATAAAAATAAGTCAAAGACCGTCAAGTCAGGTGATTTCGGCGGCCACTTGTAGAAATCATTATCATCTCCGGCACGTCCAATCTATCTTCCTGGAAGCCGGTCATTCAGATGCTTCCGGACATGCAAATGTCAATGAGGAGGTGTTCCATCTCGCTGGAAAAGATATTCATTGCCTCCTTCTTGTTCAAATTGTGGAAATAACCATTCAGTGAGCATATGAAGATAGCTTGGACCATTGACAGTGGCCTCTAGAAAGAAAAATAGGCCATAGATTTTACGTTTCGATACGGCACAAAAGACATTCACTTTAGGGGAGTCTTTTTGAACTTCCACATTGGTGTTTGGATTCTCACTCCCCAAAATTCTAACATTATGCCTGATCACTTTTCCACTAATCTGGAAAGTTGTCTCATCACTGAAAATTATTTTTTCTGACAGTTCTTCATTAACCTCCTATAGTGTCATGAAATGCTCAGTGAAATTTAATCGCTTTGCATGGTCATCAGATTTCAACTTATGCACTAATTGGAACTTCAGTCGTGTACGTAGCATCTTAGATACGGTGGATTTAGGGGTGTTAATTGTTGACTAGCTCTACGGACAGACTTCTTGGGACTACGCAATAAATGTCTCCCGCACTTGATCCACAAACCCAGCATCGGCAGATCGTCCCCCTGAATGGCTTTTCCTTTGAATACATATGCAGCCACGATCCACAAAATCACGGCAAAACTTCAAAATTGACTTGGATGCAGGAGTCTCACGTTGAAACTTTCGCCTAAAAGAACGCTTAACCAGCACCGGATTCTGCGTTGTGTGATATTCCAAAACACACCTACTGTGTGCTTAGGGATTCGCCATACCTCATTAAAACTTATTAATAATGTATTTAATAACAACACAGTTTCAAAAGCACAACAAACATTCACATTTAACCCGTCTGATAAACATGCAACAAATAACCCATATCGACAACAAAAAACATGATTTAGTTTAGTTTAGTGTCTGTATTGTTGTCTAATATTCTCCATTGTTGACATCGTTAACATGCCGGAACGTTTTGAGTTTCTCTTTTGATTGTCACCAATTTCATTTAGATACGATTATCCAAAGCGAAAAAGTAGTAGTTTAAAGTATAATACTATATTTGTGGACACATTATATATTAAATAATACTGAGATTGCTCTAAAGACTTACTGAAATTGTTACATATCAATACGTGTAATTGCTCACCTGCCGCCGACATGGCTACTGTCGCATGTGGTTCCTGATATTCTGCCGCAACAAATACTGTTGTTTTTCCCGCTACCAGCCGTCCAGTGCACAGTGATTTAAATGTCAAAGAACCAGCAACATTTTTACTTTACGGTAGACGGGAACATGTGAACAATTTACTACACAAGCATAAGTATATGAGGTACAAATCTATCAAATAGATTAACCTTTATAAAAATTATTAAACTAATTTTTGGGCGGTTAAATTAAGCATTAACATTTGAATTTTTATTCCACATTTTGGTCAAACTATTGGCACATTATCTGTTAATTATATTAATGTAACTCACTACGTATAATTGTGTCAAACATAATTACGCATTCATATTATTGAAGACAGAGCCTTGTCAAACTCTAAGAGCCCGTGAAATTTGAAGAACGCGTGAAGCTCCAGGACACCGTGAAGCTCGAGGACACCGTGAAGCTTGAGGTGACCGTGTAACTCGAGAAGCCCGTGAAACTGAGGACCCCGTGAAAATCGAAGACCCCGTAAAACTCGAAGACCCCGTAAAACTCGAAGACCCCGCGAAACTCGAAGACCCCGTGGAACTCCTTGAAACTCGAAGAACCCGTGAAGCTAGAGGAGTCGTCAAACTCGATGAGCCCCGCAAACTCATGAGCCCCTCAAACTCATGGAGCCCACGAAACTCGAAGAGTACGTTGAGCTTGAGGAGCCGTGAAACTCGAAGAGAACCGTGAATCTCTTAGAGCACGTAAATTTCGAAGAGAACTCTGAAGCTCGAGGAGCCCCTGAAACTCGAAGTGCACCGTGAAGCTCGAGGATTCCTTGAAACTCGAAGAGCCCGTGAAACTCGTGGAGCCCATGAAGCTCTAGGACCGCTTGAAGCTCGACGAGCCCGAGTTCCCTGAGATTTCGAGTGTCATTAACACCATGGATATAAGTAATATTAAAAACGAGAGGACTGGAGGTTATGGGGTGGATGGATAGAGACGAATGGAGAAGGAAAATTAAACTTCAGGCAAGGAAGATGCGTACACTTTGAAAATCTGTAAAGAAATATATATTTGTTATTATTATTATTATTTATTATTATTATTATTATTATTATTATTATTATTATTATTATTATTATTATTATTATTATTATTATTATTATTATTATTATTATTATTATTATCATTGCTTTATTAGACGGGAAACCACCAAGTTACTAAAGAGTAAAAAGAGGGAATATTTGAGAGAGAAGATTAATGATCTTGAAATGAATGCAAAAAATAGGAACATTAGAGAATTATATCAGGGATTTAGTATAGAGAAGAAAGGGTTTCGGGCTAGAACAAACATAATTCGGAATGAAAAATGGGGATATGATTGCAGATTCCAGGAGTATATTGAATAAATGGAAAAGTTACTTTAATCAGCTATTAAATGTACATACAGAACAGGACATTGAGGAGGATAATTTACAGACGGCAGAAATGCTAGTCGCAGAATCAAATGTATTAGAGGTTGAAATGGCGATTGAAGAATTGAAGATGTATAAAGCATCAGGTTCAGATGAGATCCCAGCAGAACTGATAAAATCAGGCGGAGAAAAATTTATGGACAAGATGCGCCGGTTGCTTAGTATGATTTGGTAAAAAGAAGCTCTTCCAGATGAATGGAAAGAATCAATTATCGTAGCAATTTATAAGAAAGGAGATAAAACTGATTGCAACAACTACAGGGGCATCTCATTACTTTCAACTTCGTACTAAATTCTTACAAATATATTAGTAAGCAGACTTACTCCCTATATTGATGACATTCTAGGAGATCATCAATATAGATTTAGAAGAAACAGGTCTACGACAGATCTGATTTTGAGTATAAGACAGATATTAGAAAAGAAATGGGAATATAATGGTACTGTATATCAACTATATGTAGACTTCAAAAAAGCATATGATTCAATTAAGAGGGAGAAGTTATATAGTATCCTGCTGGAGTTCGGAATTCCTAAAAAGTTAATTAGACTTATACGAATGTGTCTAAGTGGTACAAAGAGTAGGGTGCATGTAGGCAAACAGTTTTCGGACACTTTTGAAATCCAGAATGGGTTGAAGCAAGGAGATGCACTATCTCCTCTACTATTTAATTTTGTACTAGAGCATGCCATTAAATCTTTAGAGAATGAGGAAGGCTTACAACTCAATGGTATTAATAAGCTGTTAGTTTATGCTGATGATGTAGTATTATTGGCCGATAGCGAGGAGATACCAAAGGACAATACGCACACACTATTGAGTAACACTAAGAAATTATGACTGGAAGTGAATATCAATAAAACTAAATATATGGCCACACGTAGAAATACATTATATAATGGAAATGGAAAGCTAATGACAAATGAGGGAAATTTTGAGGAAGTGGCTGAATATAAATACCTAGGAACAGTAATCACAAATAGGAATGAGATGAACAAAAAAATTAAACATAGGCTGAATTCTGGAAATGCGTGCTATTATGTATTGCAGAGACTCTTGATGTCCCAACTCTTTTCAAAAAACGTTAAACTGAAAATATATAACACTATTATTCTACCAGTTATATTATATGGATGCGAAACATGGACTCTTACTTTAAGGGAAGAAAGGAGATTACAAGTATTTGAGAATAAAGTACTTTGGGAAATTTTTGGACCAAAGAGAGATGAACAGACAGGTGAATGGAGAAGACTACATAACAATGAACTACATGGTCTTTATAGGAAGCCAGATATAATAAGAACAGTTAAGTCTCGTAGACTGCGATGGGCAGGACATGTTGCACGTATGGGGAATGAAAGACATGCATGAGAGCTTCTTGTAGGAAAGTGAGGGGGAAACACCCAGTTGGTAGACCAAGAATGAGGTGGGAGAATAACTTTAACTTGATTTGAGGGAAGTAGATTATACAGGGAATGATTGGAAAGCATTAGCTCAGGATAGGGATGTATGGAAAGGTTATGTCCGCGTGGCCATGAACCTACGGGTTCGATAGTGCCAGTGAGTAAGTAAGGAAATATTGCTTTCTAAATTAGTACGCTTATCTATATTTATAGTTTAATATATGTTTCGATGTATCTGGCAAAATAATTTGTTAGCCATTAACTAATATATTGCGTGTAACAACTAATTACAAGTCCTGGAAAAAGTTATTCCGAGCCAGATTTTCGTATACAGTTATAATTTTTAATCTTACTCATGTGGATGAATTTCGGAGCCAAACAGTTAGTTCCAGATTTTTGCCGATTTTTTCACATTTTGGATCACTGTGCAGTGATTGTATCGTCGTTTCTCACGTCATCCCTAGAACAAGAATAAATTCTTAGTATTTTTGTTTAATTATCAGTTGTTGAACAACAGCCTACATAACAAAATGTGTAGTCAACTTTTGTTTTGAATTGTCACAAATATCTTTAACTAAAACGTAATGTTTATAAAATAGGTAGACTTACGTAATATCCAGCAAATGCACGTACACATAGCTGATAATGTGTTTGTTTTATAAACACTGACTTTATATGTTGTATAATATTTACAGAATTCTGTGATGAGAGTAAATAATGTAGATACATTTTCCATTAATCTTATTTTGAGCGTTATTTCAAATTCTCATAGCCTTACAGATCATATCTTTAACTTCAAATAAAATGTATTAAAATAACTGGTTTGTTCAGTTCAGAGAGTAAATTCTTACCTATTATGTAATAGCACTTAAAAATTAAAATGAAGAAATAAAAGCATTTGTTTATTTCAACTGGTTATTAATGTATAAATAATAGATCGTAAAGTGTTTATTTTTTAATTGTTCGCAGATATTTTAACCGCTAGTGGTGCAATCACTAAATTACTTATGTTTGAAACTTATCTGTTGATTAGCGTTTTGTAGGTGTCGGAAAGAAACAAAATGCATCGCTCTGGACACGACTCTTAAGTTTATCGCGCTGTTACAGGCTAATATTTGGCTCAAGATGTTAGAAAACATGAAACTGAAAGAACTGCACTCAGAGCTGTTAACATATTGTTTCAGTAAAGTGAATGGTTATAGGTTAGTATGGTCAGTCAAATCGAGGTTAATGTTATTTTCCCACCTCATTCCTGGGAATACTTACTGTAACCTACTCTCGTGCAGAATTACTGTAGAATATATATATATATATATATATATATATATTTATATATGACAAGATAAGAAAAATAAATGCCTGAACGGGATTTGAACCCGGACCTCTGAGTTCATACCTCAGTGCGCCACCACTTACGCTACCAGGCGAATCCAGAACAAACATTTATTTTTTCTTATACATATTCTGTATTCTTACCAGATGTAGCGGGGAATATATATATATATGTCCATCGCTGTGGTCGCCAGGTAGCGTGCTGCCTTGCCACGCAGCGGGCCCGGGTTCGATCCCCGGTCGGGGCAGTTTTTCTGTATGTGGTTTTTATCGGTTTTTTTCGTAACCTGTAAGACAAATGTCAGGAAAACTTTAAGGCCCAAACGGTCCCCGAAATCATATGGCCATCATCCTCATCCTCGCCATCATCATCATAATTCACCGGTGTGGAAAGCAACGGGAATCTACCACACTTACAATTCCCTGGTAAAGCTGCAAGCATAGCATGAAAATGCTATGATTGCAGTGAAGGACTTGCACTCGGGCAGAATTACTATGGATGGATATATATATATATATATATATATATATATATATAAACCCCGAACAAAAAAAAAGTTAGCGCGTTTCAAAGCAAAGCTATTTTGTCAAGACTTGATAATAATAGCTTTGTAATTGAAACGTTGACGATTTTAAAATATTTGAGATTATAATGGTAATATATGTATCAACTGTGACAAATAGACTGCTAATGCGTAAGTCGTTCCATTAACTTATACAAATTAATATAACATTAAAATAATCTATAATTAACTCACTGGCTCTATCGAATCCGTAGGTTCACGGACGCACGGGTATAAGCTATCCATATATCCCTATTCTGAGCTAATGTTTTCCATTCATCCACTGTACAATCTACTTCCCTCAAAACATGCATAATTTTATTCTCACACCACATTCTTGGTCTACCAACTGGGCGTTTTCCGTCTGTTTTCCTACAAGAATCTTCCATGCACCTCATTGATCCCCCTATGTGCCACATGTCCTGCCCATAGCAATCTACGAGACTTGATTGTTCTTACTATATCTGGCTACTTATACATATCATGTAGCTCACCATTATCTAGTTTAAACCGTTCATCTATTTTTTTCCCAAAAAGTTTCCTAAGAACTTCACTCTCAAATATTCGTAATCTTCTTTTTCCCCTTAAAGTAATAGTTCGTGTTTCGCATCCATATAATATAACTGGGAGAATAACTGTTTTATTTATTTTCAGTTTAACATTTTTTCAAAGGAGTTGGGATGGCGAGAGATCCTGAAATACGAGTACATTACAGGATGCATTTCCATAATTCTACCTATGTTTAACTTCCTTGTGCATCTCATTCCTATTTGTAATTATTAATGTTCCTAGATAATTGAAATCAGCCACTTCTTCAAAATTTCCTTCATTCGTTATTAGTTGTGCATCTCCATTATAAACGCATTTCTATGTGAACATATATTTAGTTTTATTGATATTAATTCCAGCCCCTATTTCGTAATGTTACTCAATAGTTTGTGCGTGTTGGCCTTTAATATCTCCCCGCTATCGCCCAATAATACCATATCATCAGCATAAATTAACAGCCTATTAATAGCATTGAGTTCTAGGCTTTCTTCATTTTCCAAAGATTTAGTTGCATTCTCTAATATAAAATTGAATAGTAGACGAGATAATGCATCCCCTTGCTTTACCCCTTGTGAATTTCTAAATTATCCGAAAACTGTTTGCCTACAAACACCCTACTCTCTGTTCCATTAAGACACATTCGTATAAGTCTAACAAACATTTTAGGAATTCCGAACTCCAGCAGCATACTGTATAACTTCTCCCTTTTAACCGAATTGTATGCCTTTTTCAAGTATATATATATATATATATATGTAGAACTTAAAACTATATTTTTGACATTTGACAATGAAGACAAATATGACATGAAAAAAAAATAATTGCGTCGGGATATATATATATATATATATATATATATATATATATATATATATATATATATGAAAAATAAATGTTGGGTGTTAGGATTCCTGAGTACCTCAGATGTTTGGAGCACTAAACGTACAGAGTTTAGAAACTCGGTTTCAAATCCCGACACAGACATTTATTTGTTTTTCATGTCATATTTACCTTCATTGACATAAGTCAAAAATGCTGTTATAACATCTAAATATCCAACCGTTACTGCTATAAAGTAAATATTCTCTTTAAATATGCTTACTTGTAACAGTGGTCATTAGATGTCTATTGGAATGATATCCCACTACCTCTCGTGCAAATTGATAATACTGTGTATGTATATATATATAAGAAAAAGAAAGGTTTGTGTTAGAATTCCTGAGTAGCTCAGATGGTTAGAGCCCTAAATGAACCGAGTTTAGAAACTCGGGTTCAAATCCCGACTCAGGCATTTATTTTACTTTTCATATCATATATGTATATTTGTCTGTCCTTTGCAGAGTTCTAAAACCGTTCAACCAATCTTCGTGATCATTTTATGTAGGTTTTGAGATGCGCGAGTGATCAGCCGTTACCTATTGTGTGTTAAAATAAATACGTGTAGGAGTTCACCTGCAACGAAAATTTAAAAGAACACTGTAGCGTTCACTTTGTTCTATGTTTGACAACGAAACTCAGAATATTCTATTAAATTAACGTAGGTAGGAATTGTCAAAAAAAGAGCGAAATCCTACAGTTAGAAGTAGTCCTTTACTAGCAATAAGAAATTGAAAACTGCCTAAACTACTGGACCGGTTTTGATTTTTATTTTTTTAGAGTATCCTGGTATGGTTTAAATTCAAATGTGGACCCCGTAGATGGCGCTGCAATCGGGTTATAGGATTTTTATGTCGAAATTGTAGTCACCTGCATTACCGGGATATTCCACGCGACTACAATGTGACGTCATAGTGCAAGCTTCTTGAGCCATAACATATGGCAGTGACGAGTTTTCTTCGAACTTATTAATTTGTAAATTTTACGGTAAAGAAGTTACTTAGGCTATATTTTTATCGTCTGGCTATGACAACATCTAACGTGTCCACTAGTACAAAGAGTAGACTATTGGGAGGTGAGGACAATTGACCAGTCTCGATCCCCATTCGAAGTTCAGACCAAATACAATTTTAAATAATTCTCTTTCGACTTAAAGACAATTGGTTTGTTCTCGACTGTCAACAAGGCTGTTGCCTACCTTATAGCATAAACTGGTTTGATATTTGGTTTAGTTGTGAACTATAAACCTTGTAAATTACTGTGAACTACATAATTTCATGTCAGGAAAATGTTTCATGGGACGACTGCAATGATCGATCGCAACTGGACCAAGGAGAATCAGGAGCAGAGACACACCATTCACGGCTTCCACTACAAATTATGCAAGAACAGGACATTCCACGCCCCGAATGACCAATGTGTGTGTGAATTGTGCGGACAGAGATGCAACCAATATCATATCACCGAGTGCCGTGAAAGAACAAAATCGATCTCAGAATATAGCAAAGAATAATACCCATTCGGGTGAACCTTCCATACTTATTTATTGTTTTCGTAACTTCTACATTAAATTAACCCAATCGATGATAATGATGAAGGGAAACAAACAACTTAAAAATGTATAATTTTGAAGTCTAAGAACAAATAGACGCCCAGCAATAAATAAAACAATATAGAGAATTGTGAAAAATATTGATAAAATGGATATTTCAAACAATACGTATGTAACCTAGAGTTTATAAAAATTAAGCAATGGATGGAAGAGTTGTTGGCGCGGAAATGTTCATATAATGTACAGCGTCTAAGACATTACGCTTTGTCGCAGAGCTACTGATCATGACTTGGTTCGAGTCCCTATGCGGAAGGAATTTACTCACTGAATGTCGGCTAGTGTAGAACGGTGTCCACCTAGAATTGTGAGGAATATATGTACCGTATATAAAACTTTGGGAATCTGACGGTTGACAACTTATCACACATAGCTATAACGTCTACCTCTCTGTTATACCAAGTGCCTTGCACACTTACAGCTCCATGAGTTTAATTTAATTTAAAGAAAGGAATGACTTAATTTTAAAGCATAATAACTAAATGTTAACTAAAATAAAGTAAAATAGAATATTTGTAAATATAAAGTTAAATTTGTCACGTTTATTGAATGTCTGCCATTTAAACGGTGATAAATATGGCATCTGAAAATGTATTTATATTTACCAGATAGAAAAAAAAAGGGTTTCACATTCATGTTTCTAAAATTCTTAGGAATAAACTTCTAGATAAAATAGTTTTGAATTCAATTTGTGAAATATTCGTATTTATTAATTTAAAATATTTTTCAATTTCACATTTAGTGGCGTTGCTTCGTAACGTACTCGTAACTTATTGCATAATTGTTGTTATTGAACAAGGCGCATTTTATACAAATGTTTTGTGAGAGTTTTCTTCTTTGTAAATTATTAGCGCCAAACATCATGTGGCCATCATTATCATATTCGCCATGTTTGGTATGAATGTGTGTGTGTGTGTGTGTGTGTGAATGACGTGTTGTGTTGTCTTGGAGGAGGCATTGGCATTGAGCTGAGGCCCACCATACCCTTGTGTGGTTAAAAAAGTACGTGTGTGATCCACAGTTAAAATCCCTCTCCGGACAACTGTAAGGTCCGGTACGTAACATGGTGAGGTTAAACTACTCTAATGTAGCGGAGAAGCCCCATATCGAATTAAACAACAAATTACATTCAAATAATCAATTGTGTTGGTGTTTACTTGATGAAAATTAGAAATTAATAAATTGAAGAGTAGTAACAAACTGTTAAATTCTCAACTTGATTTCAATCAATCCGCTTTGTTAAATTAAAAAAATTAAATAATTATTGTTGTATTGTTGTATAGATCAGTTGGAAAACAATTAATAATTTGTTAACATGTCTGAAGAAGGAACAGTGTACCGAAACAGCTGTCACTGAATTATATAATAAATATGAAAATCAAATAAACTACGTTTTATTTCTATTTAATTAAACTACATTTAGTTTTCTCTTGGAACCCCTTATTCAAAAATTCTCAATTCACAGCCTATCTTTATAACATTGTGACACTATGTTAAAATTTTGTTAATATGACATTGGGGGGAGGAAGTGTTTAGGAATATTTTTTGGACCAAAGAGAGATGAACAGAAAGATGAATGGAGGAGACAACGTAACAATGAACTACATGGTCTTTATAGGACGCCAGATATAATAACAAGAGTTAAGTCTCGTCGACTGTGGTGTGCAGGGCATGTGGCAAGAAAGCGGAATGAGATATGTGCAAGAAAGCTTCCTTATATGAAAACCACAGGGAAAATGCCAGTTGGTAGATCAAGAGCGAGGTGGCAGAATAACGTTAAACATGATTTGAGGGAAGTAGATTATACAGGGAATTACTGAAAAACATTAGCTCATGATAGGGTTGTATAGAGAGCTTATGTCCGTGCTACCATGAACGTGCGGGTTCGATAATGCCATTGAGTTGGTTACTATGTAATATTGATGCAAGTAGAATAAATATATAAAATATATTCTCTTTGTTCTCTTCTTGAACGTCGTAGACAATCTTGGTGGACAAATGGCTTCCAGGATCACCTGCCTAGACGTGTGGATTTACAGAGCGTAATAATACATTGTACCGGTTTCGTCGGAAAGTCGCCAAATACTTCGGCACCGTGAATATATTTATGGCATTTGAAAGAACCTCACGTTTGAACAAATATAACTCCGAGTATAGTATGCTGATTCTTTCCCGCTCAGATTTGAATTGTGCTCTAATGTTAGACCGTCGTTAAATAGAAATAACATCACAACACTGAATGAATATTTTACCCGACTATACATAGTCTAGCCTCTTTTGTCGGAATATTTCTGGAGTGCGTTGTAACATCCAAACTAGGATTTTATTTAAGGTTATATCCCGTAGGAAGCTGCAAAGCATAGTATGAAAACGCTGTGATTGCAGTGAAAGACCTGCCCTCAGGCAGAATTACTATAGAATAGAATATCACGTAGAATATTATCTTCTCTACGGCTAATATTTTCCTCCTGCCCATTGATCTCTCTTCTGCTATCTTTCGTTCTCTCGTCAAGCTCATGGAACCGCTGTTGGTCTTCGATATATTTTTATTAAAGAGTTGCTCTTTCAAAGTTAACTTTGGGTATGATATGCGTTTGTTACATTGTGTTGTTCTTTGCTATCTTCATGATGTACCGGAGTCATAACTAAACACTCAGCTGGGCAGGTTATCATCTACCTGTTTAATGCTTACTTTTCGTTCACATTTATTTTCATGCGCTCAGCGCAAAAATATGGAAGTCCATTTATGGTGCACACAAAAAAACAAAACAAAAAAGGTTTAGGGTAAAATAAACAAAAAAAGAGGATGAATTAGTGTTTTGAATAAGACTACCAACATCAGGAAAATTTCATTAAAGTATTCTGAAAAAAAACAGTCGGAAACACGTTGCGTAATTTGCTGAGGCAATATACTACAAGCCGTGAGGTCGCGAGTTCGATTCCAGATGAGGTCAGGACTTTTACCTCTTGACCAAACATTGTGGTATGATCATGTCATGTTCAAAGAGGCATCGGCCATAATCTCCTACTTTTTCAATAGCTCTCTGAGACCTGTGGGTATAACTTGGGGTGATGAGTGCTTTCCATCAGATAACACACCCACTTCGTGATGTTTTATGAAATTTGTTTTGTTAACTTTTACATTGAACTAGAGCTGAAAGATTAAGTTGATCTACCGAAATAACTAACTTATGTAGTGTATAATATTGTAGTCTGAGAATAAAGGAATGTCATGTATTAACTTGCAAAAGATAGAGAATTATTAAAGGAGAAAAATCAATAAGATCGATATTATAAATAAGTAGATAACAAGCAATAAGCGGAACAAAATCATTAATGTAGAAATTTCCATAATTAATACAGGAATCGAAAAAGACAACGACCTGATGTATTGTGTCTTGGCACAGGTCCACAAAACCCTATGGAGAAGGAATTTTCTCATGGAATATAGGTCAGTAGGAGATCGGTGTCCATAGGGAAACGCCCAGTTGGTAGACCAAGAATGAGGTGGGAGAATAACATCCATGATTTAACGGAAGTACATTATATAGTGGATGATTGGAAGACATTAGCTCAGGATAGGGATGTGTGGAGAGCTTATGCCCGACCTACGGGTTCGATAGAGGCAGTGAGTTAGTAGTTAGATAAGAGATCGGTGTCCACCCAGGATCGCGATTAATTTGCGCAGATCTAATAAATAGCGACTACAAGAATTAGGAGACATCCTGTTTGGATCACCTTCCTCTACAAGACGTCAGCCAATTAATAGATCAATTGTCTTGCAGCCTCTCGCGGTATCAAGTTTTGTTTATATTAAGGAACGGGGATGATTACTATTAAATCAGAATGAAAGAAAATGTTATCCATAAGAATGAAAAACAGAATATTTGCAATTTTAGAGTTAAATTTGTTTTGATTTTCAATGAATTTAGCTTTATATAGTGTGTCACGTGATTAATCAATACACATTTGAGGGATAGGAAAAGTACCAGGTTAGTGACTTTATTGTGTGAGTTTCGCAATGCAAAGTACTAACTATATTGTACAAGTGCGAAACTGACTTAGGCTTTCACGGCCGGAGTTATTATGATGATCTTGTAAAATATTTGAGGATGCTGGACGCAGTCTCTGGCGAAACGTTGGGTAACTACAAGCCTCTAAAACCACGGCCAACAGCGCGGTAATCTTTTGCAAGATCTTAAAATAAACTATTTAATCATGGGTTTATTTTCCTTCCTAATTTAAAAAAGGTAGGTACGTTGTATAATTGGGGAGGTTAGATTCAGTATTGAGAAAACATTTTTAAACTTGAAGTTGTTTAACAAATTCACAGGTAATTCAAAATGATAACTTCGGGTGATGCGTGTTTTCCCCCAGATAAGTCTAAGAAAACATCAACGCCTTTACACACCCATTTTTTTTCAAGAGAATAACAAATGACATATACCCCTTTGTACGCAATCGCCTCAATTAAAAGGCAATTATTTAGTGGTGGAAAAGTGACTTTCCTAGATTTTTCCTGGTGCCCTTCATTTAAGGATGATAACTATGCACCTGATACAGGATGGTCTATGTACACATTTTCACAGTATATATGGATAGGTGAATTCAATCTGTAAAATATTAATATATTTTAAAATTAGAATTGTTAAAATATTTTGCATTTTCACATTTAGTGACGTTGCTTCGTTACGGTACAGTTATTACGTCAACATTATTGTTATCGCTTACCAAGAAAGGACATTTTTACAATTTTTTTTGCACGATAGTGCGTTCTGTAGTCCTTACAGGACTGGCGACCATGATTGAAACTTCAGTTTCCTAAATTTCGGGGTTGCCAACCAATACGTAACTATACTGTAATATTACAAATTACATACCTAGGGCGGGAAGTAAACCCATCTGCCCTTTTCGTATACTAAGTACAATGTATATACAAAAATACTGTATATATATCCAAAATGTAGTGTTAATATACATTATACGAAACAAATCACTGCATTTTAAAAGAACTGAACTTTATTTGAAACATTATATAACAATAAATTGGTACTTGTACCCATTTTACTCTAATTGGTGTCACGGCCTGCTGTAGTTTCAACTAAATTATTGTCGGCATTTACCGTAATTACATTGGTCAGACTGCTAACGTCAGTCACATGTTTATAATGAACGCAAATAGTTCCAACGAAGATGTTATTTTACTATAATTATCACATTTTTATACATATATATATACTGTACAAAGACGACCTGTCGGTACTTTGGAACATATACGCACTTTACAAGGTCACGGAGTTCTTCGGCGAATGAGGAATCAGTTCAATATTCTTAATTTAATAGTGGGTGAAATTAATCAGTAAAAATTATTTAAATTTGCTTAAAATTATACAACAATATATACAAAATAAATTATGGTTATTCATGATTTGTTTTCACTCCAGTCCGATGCATTCAAATAAGCTGGCATTTAAAAAGTTAATTTCACCAATTAAGGGGTTAACCTCTCCCTATTTACGCACTACTTTTCGGTCTCTTGTGTCGCCCAGACACAACCTGTCGGTAGAGCTTGTTAATTTATGAAAGATAACTACAGGGTGCGTCATAAGTCAATTAACCACTGCACAGGGTTACAAGGGAAAAATTAGATTGGTTGAAACAGGGGTTTGAATACGGGACCTTGAGAAACTCTACTGCTTGAGGTGATTTTGAAGGATATAAACCACTAAACCTGCATAATTTACGGGATTTGATTGAACAGGAATTTGAAAACACTTTTGTTAATAATGGGAAATTGTGTAAATCAGTATTAAAACGACGTCATAAATGCTTAAATAACAACGGAGGTCACTTTGAACAATTTCGGTAGTTGTTTTTTGTATAGTTGTTGTAAGCTACAGAATATAATATATTTGTATTTCCGGTTAACTGACTTATGCTGCACCCTGTGTATTTGGAAAATTTTCGAGCAGCAGAAATTGTAGAACAAGTGATGAAATTAATAAAAAAGTATAAAATATATATCCAACGGGGCCGGGTCCGATCCCCGGTCGGGACAAGTTTCTTGAGTGAAGGTTTCTCGGGGTTTTTCCTCGCCAATAAGACAAATATCAGGCAAACATTATACTGCCATCATAATCATCGTCATTTATATTCGCCTTAGATTAAGTTTAGGATTAAGGACTTGCGTGGCGCAGCAGTATTATCATCATCATCATCATCATCGCCCATCATAACACCAGCACAGTCCTAACCCCTCATTCCGGGCGCCCCAACCTCATAAACGGGTTACAATTACTCCATTGTCGAAAGAGAACACCGGAAATGTCAAAATGACAACCTGAGGTTTTGAATAAATAAAATGCATAAGAGCACAAATATTAATTAGGTTTGTCCATTTATGCAGAATGTGTGATGAAATACTTTTATTGTTAAAAATCATTCCCAGTGAAACCTTTAACAACTTGACTCCAAGCAGACCGAAAGTTAGATGTTACAAGACTGAATAATCTTTATTTTTATATATAATTCTTCTGTACGTGTTTTTGTCTCTTAAACAACTGGTCCGATTTTGATGACAATTGTTGTGTGTGTTTGATGGGGTCCCTCGATGGGTCAGATTCACAATTTGATCCTCTAAAACCTTTAGGTGTAGAAGTTCACCTGAAGTAAAAATTTTAAATTCGCTCTAGCGGTCACAATTTTCGATGTTTCACAACGAAACACAGTATATCCTATTAAAATAAACCGAGGTAGATATTATCAAAAAATGAGCGAAATTCGACAATTAGAAGTGGATATTTACCTGAAAGTCATTGTTTGGTTCGTCTCAGCGTTCACCATACAATTTAGTTAATGTATAATATTTCATCTATTTGGGCGCAGCAACGCACGCTAGCAGTCTGTATATGTTTGTGACTTCTAAACCCCTCAACAGAACTTCATGAAAATTTGTACATACATGTTTTCAAGTACGCCGAGCGTTTAGCCGCTTTCTTCTTATTCTTCTTCTTCTAGCTCTACAACCCTTTATTGGACCCTGGCTGCTCTTCCACGCATCCCTAACCAATGCCCTTCTCCATTCACGGACCCCGAGCTTCCTCTACTCCATCACAACTTCGGTCTTCCTCCATCAGGTCTCAGTAGTGTAAGCTTTCTAGTGGTATTCTCCTGCTCCATTGTCATTATATGACCCACCCATCTTAGTCTGTAGCCGCTACCTGTTATGCTCTAAACTCTGTAGATGTAGGAGTTCACCAGAAACGAAAATTAAGAGCTGCTCTACGGTCGCAAATTTCCTTGTTTCACAACGAAAATCAGTATATGCCATTAAAATAAACCGAGCCACGTAAAAACACAGCGAAATCCCACCATTTTAACTGGGGTTTACCTCAATCCGAAAATAAGAATTGATTCTAGCAAGCCGCCATGTTTGATTGGTCGAAACGTATAACTTTGTGTAAACACATTTTCAGGTACGGCGAGTGTTTAGCTGCTATTAGGCTCTAAAACATCAGGTGTAGGAGTTTAGCTGAACGAAAATTTAAAAACAATATTTTATTCATTTAGGAGTAGGAGAGCATTAGCTAGTTGAATATAAAAACATATATATGGTATGGTAAAAATAAATGCCTGGACGGGATTCGAACTCTAAGTATAATTAACTAGGTATGGATTCGATAGTACCAGTGAGTTAGTTAGTTAAATATTTATTCTATTTCGTCTTTCCACTCAAGAAAATATCTAACCAAGCTTCCGTCCTGGGCTAACATCTGAATATCGGAACTGTCATCAGTATCACAATGTCTACCACATTATTGAGATTACGTAGAAAATAGTAGTTTGTAAATTGTTTTCCTTCTTTGTTTCCGGATGGTCAGCAATTTGTTCTTCTTGTTTTCATCTTCGATGTACTTAAGCTTAATTTCAAAACAAAGCTTATATAAAAAATGAGATGTTCACTTTTGCGCCTAGCAGTATAATAGAAGAGATAACATATTTACATTTGAATACATTCTTGGGTCACCTGTGTAATCTCTGCCTCATATGCAGCAGGCTCGGGTTCGATGTCCGATCGTGACAAGTTTCCTGGTGAGAATGTATCGGGGTCTCTCCTCACCTGTAAGACAAATATCGGTTAAATTTAAGGCCGAAATGATCACCGAACTTTATATGCCACCACAACATCCACATCATATACTTAATAATAATAATAATAATAATAATAATAATAATAATAATAATAATAATAATAATAATCCACCATCCACACTAATTCTGCCCGAGGGCAGGTCTTTCAGTGCAATCACAGCATTTTCATTCTATGCTTTGCAGGTTTACTAGGGAGTTAGAAGTGTGGTAGCTTCCCGTTGCTTTCCACAAATAATAATAATATTAATAACAACAATAATAATGCTTTATTTCAGCTGGCAGAGTTAAGGCCATAAGCCCTTCTCTTCCACTACAAAAATTACATACATATTACAATTTTAAGATATGATTAAAATACAGACTAAACAAAATACAATGGTGATGTGATCTAATACTAGCTAATACCAACAAAAATATGGAATATAATAATATTAAAATAATATAAAATAAAGTAACACTTTCTAGATGATAATTTACAAAAAGCTGAATATATTTGTTATGCAGTTAATGTTTTCATTGTGTCGAACTTGAGATATCAGTTATTATATATAACAGGCAGAATTAAGCGAGTGTACCTCGTCTTCTGAGGCGAATGGGTTAAATAACAAGGGCTTTACCTCATCTCTCGACCGCAGACGAGTAGAGTGTTTACATTTACCGGATGTTAAAGGAGATACTTTTTATCGTCGTACTACTCGAAATATTCTATACAGCAGTTTGTAACATTCTAAAATACCCACGATTACTGGCATTCTACATAACAAAGGAATGGAATCAGCCTCCAAACATATTAAGAAAAATTGAATATAATTAAGTATAATTGTTCTTAATATAGTGAAATGAAAGTAGGAATGGTTACGCATTCACTTTTTTTTGTTATACTCCCTTTTAAGTGTTTTCAAAAACTTTACCTTTTTTCATATTATTTTTAATAGTGTGTTTTCCTTCTAAACCCAGACTCTATTCATAACACATTTTCCTTTCCATTAATACGCTTCTTGCAATACTATTACGGAATACAATTCCGTCTTAAAAAGCAGTATTACAGAACATACCGATATGTTATTTGTGAAATATTTATTCTCCAAACAAATTCGTTGCTATAGTTTATGTAGAGATTATTATCCAACAATTTGTTACTATAGATATCATAACAATCAGCTAGCGGTAATATTAGTCTTAGGAAAACAATAACATTAGGGGACTTCGGAGCCTTTAAGAGGAAACAATAACACTGGTCTAAAAATATTTTTTTAATCATCAAAAATACAAATATGTGTCTCTAGACCAGTTTTTCATGCTGATTACGAAAACACTTTTCGGGTTTTTTCTAACACGTTCAGTTTTTGCTATAAAGAAATTAGAGAAACTTCCGGTAATGTGGGACCCTATTTTGAATTTGTTTTTCGTCTTTTAATTAAGATTTTCGAATTTTGTTTAATTACAGTGATTATCATTAGTGCTATAACTATGAAATAGCATTGTTATTTTATTCAAATATGGAAACTTGTTCATAATTTATGAACGTTTTTACGTTACAAGATAGGTCCACTTTAACCTCCATATTCGGATAAAATGGACCCAAGAGTCCGCCTTAGCCCTTAGACTATTTGTAAGTTTATTTACTCCATTAATTTATACAGACAGTCACAAAGTAATGTGAAAATATTCATGACTGGTCGTAACTTATAAATGTTGATATTTATTTAATGTTTTGAAAAATTATTGTTGATTGTAACATTCAGGTGTCATTCATCTGCAGACAAAGATTTGGGTTTAACAAAATTACAAAGGTATTAAATAAAATTAAGTGCATGGTTTTTACATATACTATCCTTATAGATAAAATATACATATTCATGTCAAGTGCACCCAAGTCCACTTTAACCGCCTCGTGGAGGGTCCACGTTAACCAAATTACTTTGTTTTATGTTTAATTATTTTACACAGCCGCCTGTTACGTGATATCCCATTAGTGTATTGAAACAGCATCTACCTAATATAATATATTTTAGTGATTTTTCAATATTTTATCACATTCAATAGCGGAAATTACGAATTAATTCTTAGCTTGAAGAACTTTTAAATTGGTTTTCATAAATGTCACAAATAAACCATTCTGCGCGCAAAGAATAAAAGAAACAGGCATTGAACATGTCAAAGTTGATTAGGGAAAGAAATTAAAACATTTTATTTTCGAGGGCAGTACCAATTAAATAAGATATTAACAGGGTCCACTCAAACCGAAGGGCCCACATTACTTCAACTATCTCTACATGTTATTGTGGCAGGTTATGTTGATATCCATAAATCTAAGACCTTAAACAAAACTAAATGATAAATAAACAAACTGCCTGTGATTTAATGATGTAGACTTCATGTTTCTCTGGTACATGGCTTCTGGAGCTCCAGCAGTGATCTACCGTTACACAATCATTCCAGAAACCTTGGTAACTTTCCTCCATTATCCTTATGTCCTGGTGAAAATCTTCCATTTGTTGATAAATTCACAAAGTTAGAATTCTAGATGGCAATGCAGGAAGTTAACTTTCAATGATATATGACAAGAAATTCTCTATAAGGCAAAAGAAAAAAGTAAAATTCAGGCAGCGAAAATGAGATTCCTACGGGCTGTGAAAGGTTGTACAAGAGAAGAACATATTAGAAATGAAAATATTAGAGAGGAACTAAAAGTACTCCGCCATGGCCGGTCCCAAGCCCGGATGAGAAAGGAGGAGGGGGAGGAGTAACAACCTCGTTAAAAAACCAGGGTTCAGTTGGCTCCGACTGATAGTACTCTGTAAGGGCCCCTAGCCAGGGTTACGGTGAAGACCTCAACGGCAGAGTCGGCGCAGAAGGAGTCCTTCATCACGGCGGATCTGGCGGAAGAGGCAACCCTATCTCTAAGGGAAATAGAGAAACGCTGCCTTGCGGTGAAGAGGGATCTTCAAAGGCTATGGGAGGAAAACCCAGACAGAAATTTTCCTGGTCCTCCAGGTTGGGGGTTTATGCTGTGGGCCAGCTCCCCACACATTAGAAAAAAAAAAAAACAAAATGCTAAAAGACCAAATCAATCAAAGCCGGACGGAAAAAAGTATGAAAGACAAAAGCAACGAAAACGGACATTGAAATATAGGCACGTGGAATGTACGAGGAATTAGAAACAAAATTAATGAAAGTAGCGAGGAGAATTATTCCAGAACAATATAGATATTGCAGCAGTGACGGAAACAAAAAAGAAAGGATCGGGAAAATTCATATTTAGGAAACTACATACATTTTGGTGGGCGTGTTGTAATAAATCAAAAAAAAGAGCTAAAGCAGGAGTATCAATGTTTGTAAAAAAGAAATACAGTAAAAACATAAACAGAATATGAACATATTAATGAAAGATGCCTAAAGATTAAAATGAAGCTTTTGGGAAAGAACAATGGTGTTCTTAGCAGTCTACTCACCAACAGATGAATGCTGCACAGAGTCAGAAAGAAAAGTTACTATTCAGTATTAGTGGAACAAATAGAGAAAATACGAAGTAATGAAGAATTAATACTAATGGGAGATTTAAATGGGAAAGTGGGTAGAAGAAACAATGATGAAGCAGTAGGAAAATATGGGGAACAAGAAAGTCAACGATAATGGAAATAGAATCATAGAGATGTGCAAACAACATAAATTAAAGATAGTAAACACATTTTTCGACCATAAGGATATTCATAAATTTACTTGGGAACGACCTAGTCTCAAAACAGAAATCAATAATAAACTACATAATTGTAAAGCAAAATACGTTCCTTATTTATTAAGGACTCAAGGGTTAAAAGAGGAGCAAATTGTAGTTCTGACCACTATCTACTCACAGCAACAGATCATCCCCAAATTCCCTACAGGGAAAAAAGTGCATGATGAAGCAAGGAGAGGAATCAACAATGCAACCCGAAGCAGGGGAAGAAAAATTTAAACTGTATTTATTTAATCAGGATAGTATCAAAAACTTATATAAAGAAAGACTGAGGATTTTAAAATTGAGAATTGATTACAAAAAAGACATAGAAGAAGAATATAATCAATTAAAGGGAAATAATACATTCGGCAGCAAAAGAAGCCATTAGGCACAATAAATAAAAAAACAAAATACCCAAGATTGGTGGAATGATGATATTGAAGAATTAACCAAAAAGAAGAAAAAATGCTACTTAGAATGGTTGGCAAATAAACCAACAGAAAATTGGATAGAATACAGAGAACAAACGCCAAAGTTAAAAGGAAAGTGATAGAAGAAAAAAACAAATTATGGAAAAGCAAATGCCAAGAAATAGAAAGTTATATAGGAGGATCACAATCATCAGAAGTATGGAGATTTCTCAAAAACACTGAAAACCAACCAAGGACCCCAGCAAGATAAATTTGTTAGCAAAATCAGACGCAGAAAAACATTACAAAGCTTTACTGTCAGAAACTAGAAATGAGTTTATGGAAACAACAGAAATCCTCCATCCGATAGAAATGAACGCCCTGGAATTTGATACAATAGATATAGAATTAGAAATTCAAACCCTAAAGAATAAAATAGGCACCAGGGCCGGGAAACATACCAAATGAGTTTAATTAAATATGGCCCAAAAAATTTAATAGGTAGATTGAGGGACTTGTATAATAAGTGCATTGCAATACAGAAGCATTCCTGATGAATGGAAAATAAGCTACATAGTAACCAATATACAAGAAGGGGCGATAGAAGAGACGCAAAAACACTACAGAGGACTAAGTATAAATAACACATTTAATAGAATATTTACGAAGTTATTAAAAACAAAGTTACAAAAAGATGTTAAAGACAAATTAGGAGAAGATCAAAATGGATTCAGACCAGGAAGGTCATGTGTTGACAATATATTTGCAATACAACAGTTAATTGAAAAACGGACTGCAGTTGGAGAAGAAACCCATTTTAAACCCATTTGACAATGATAGATTTAGAGAAAGCTTATGACTCAATTCCGAGGAACAAATTATGGGAAGTATTGGAGAAATACAATATTGACAGAAACCTAATAGAAATTATTAAACAAACCTATAAAAGATAACTCCGCTTATGTTAAAATGGGAAATATAATGTCTAATCCTATAAACACCTCAAAGGGATTGAAACAAGGGTGCAGTCTATCACCAATTTTATTTAATATTTATGTAGAATTTATATTAACGAAATGGAAACAAAGCTGCAAAGGTATGGGGATCCCATAGGCAATAGATTTTTTGCTGACATTACAATTTGCCGATGATCAACTGGTTTTAGCGCAAGACAATTTTGATATGGAATTCATGATAAAAAGGTTGAAAAGCACATATGAATCATGGGGTCTCACAGTAAATTTTACAAAAAACAGAATATCTGGCAATAAATAGCAATGAAAGAGAAACTTAGTATTGGAAGATGGAATCCAAATAAAGCAAGTGAAACAAACTAAATATTTGGGAATGATTATGGATAACATCGAAGGTATAGGCAAAGAGAACATAAAACATAGAATTGAATTGAGTAGCAAAATAATATCATCATTAAATTCCATATGGTGGGATAAGCATATTTGGAAAGACACAAAA
This sequence comes from Diploptera punctata, assembly GCA_030220185.1. NCBI lineage: Eukaryota > Metazoa > Arthropoda > Insecta > Blattodea > Blaberidae > Diploptera > Diploptera punctata. The sequence goes on from JASPKZ010010139.1 coordinate 64,991, forward strand.
AAATATATTGGTAAAACATTGGTGGAATCTGTTGCAATGTACGGAAAGTGAGGTATGGACAATCAATAAGTACTACAAGAATAGACTAATAGCTCTAGAAATGGATTATTTACGAAGAAGTGCCAGAAAGTCTAAATTAGAACGTGTCACAAATAAGGAAAATTAGAAACAAAATGGAAGCAGAAGAAAGCATAATTGAAAGAATTGAGGAAAAGGAATTAAAGTGGTTAGGACATGTTTTAAGAATGGAAGATGAGCGATGGCCGAAGCAACTATATGAATGGCATCCTAACAGAAAGAAGAAAAGAGGAAGACCAAGGTTAACATGGAAGGAAAACATGAAGACAGTAATGCGAGCTAGAGGGCTAAGCATCGAAGATGCCCAAGACCGTAGGCTTTGGAGGTTTGGCACGGGAAGACGGCAGCAGCTGTAAAAACCCGAAGATAGATAGATAGAGAACTAAAAGTACAGACACTTCTTCAACAAATAGAAGAATAAGGAACAATTGGAAGGAGCATTTGCAAAGAATGACAGATGATAGGATACCAAAGGTGGCACTAATGTATAATCCTATAGGACGAGGATCAGTGGGAAGACCAAGAAAGCGTTGGGCTGAACAGATGTGAGATCGGAACAGACAAAGAGCTAATACGTGAAGGATGATGATGATGATGATGATGATGAAATTCTCTATACGTATGATTAAGTTTGCTGATACCATCCTTGAAAACAGGATCTTTCTTCATTATCAAAAAATTACTAACGAACCCCATGCTTATTCATTCTCTGTCAGGGTATTAAAGAAACTTCATTTAAAAAAAGAATTGAATTTGAACAAAAGACGCCTTTCTTTAATTTTATTCTCACTGTTTAAAGACTATCTGAATTAACTAATAATATCACTAATATTTGATAAAAAATAATTTTGTAAGAGACTGATATTATTTCATCTATGAAACCACTAGATAAAAATGTGTATATTAACAGTTAAGTCTAATAATCTGCAATGGGCAGGGCATGTGACACGGAAGAGGGCATGGAACTTTATGTAAGTAAACCTGAAGGAAAACGCTCAATTGGTAGACCAAGAATGAGATGGGAGAATAATACTGACCATGACTTGGAGAAGTAGATTGTAGAAGAGATGATTGGGAAACATTAGGTCGTGAAAGGGGATGTAGGGAGAGATTATGTCCGCAAGGCCATGAACCTATGGGTTATAGTGTCAGTGAGTTAGTTTTGATACTACCAGGGCTAGTGCTACTATCACAACAATAATAGGCTTAATGATATTTGACTATTTAACTCGTGTCCCAAATGGTAGTCAATGGCATCTATCACGTTTCAATACATTTTGTTTTACAACAAATGGCAGTCATATTTCACCTCACTCTTTATCGATTTTTCTTTATCAGCTCCTGCTTTTGTGATAAAGTAAGCTCCTCCGTTTTAATATTCTGAACAGCTCTGAGCATTATTTTTCTCCAACAAATACATTGAATGTAGCAAATAATGAACAGATTCCTTGATTTTTATTGAGTTGTTTACTAACAAAATAAATTAATAACCTACAATATTTATTATAATGAACAGTTTGATGTGTTTCATTATTTCTCCACTAGGGTGCATTCTTATAATATTTGCGATCCTATTTGGTAATAAATAATCTAAAAAGGTTGCATAACCTCACATTTCTGATTTGTTTTCAAGCATCGCCATTTACATTAATTATATAAAGATTTTGTAAGACTGGTAACTATATTTAAATAATGATTTTTGAGTAAACAGTTTAATTTTATTTGTTAAATAGTTCTAAAAAATGCCACTCTTGATTTACAAATCATCTAGATAATATGGAATTATGGCTTTACTTATGACTATTTAACTCATGCCTGAAATGGGAGTCAATGACCAATCACGTTTCAATGAATTTTGTTTCACATCCAATCACAGTCGTGTTTCACCTCGATATTTATATACTTGTTTTTAACTTATTAAAGAAAGCTCCTCCTTTTTAATATTCTGAACAGGTCAGAGCATTAATCTGCAGTGACTGACTCTTGAGCTTCAATATAGCAAATAATGAACAGAGTCCTTCGACCTACACATTTGATAATTGTGTGTTCAATAATTGTGTTTAAATACTGAACTTATAGACTTGTTTTCGAAAAAAATGAATTAATAACCTGTAATGTTGGTTTAATGTGCTTCATTTTTTCTCAGAGTGTATTCTTACAATATTGCGATCCTATTTGGCAATCAATAGTATGATAAAGTTGCAGTGATGAACGAATGAAATAAACCAAACATTTCTCACTTGTTTTCAAACATCGCCGTTTACATTAAATATATACATATTTTAAAATATCTATATTTAAATAATAATTTGTGAGTAAATAGCTTAATTTTATTCATTAATAGTCCTAACAAATGCCTCTCTTGCTTTTCAAATCCTCTAGATAATTTGGAAATCACTCGTGTCATTACTTATAATAACTGATAAGAACTAATACTGTAGGTTTTATTTATTCTTGTCTTCACAAAAATGCAGGGAAAATTACGATTATTAACAGAAATTGATTGCTAGTGATTTGTAAGAATTAAACCAATCAAGGCAGAGTTCCCTCAGACATGTAATACCTTTAGTTTAGCTAGGAGTAAGTTTATGTCTACAGTATCAAACACTTTGTTGTAGTCGAGTAGAACTGTTGTCACTTTTGTCCGTAGAACATTTAATGTTCTCTATAACCGTGCAGAAGTGCGGTGTTTATGTGATGTTTCGTTCCAAAGCCAGACTTGCGTTCATCAAGAAAGTTACATAGACAGCTAGATATGAGTATATTATATAATCCAGTTCTTTAAACAAACAGGGAAAATTTTCTGATTGGTTTTAAATTATTGAGGATGTCTTTCATTTTACTACTGAAAAATAAAAATTGACATTTGATTATTATTTTTGTTACAAGGACGGAGAAAAGTCTTAACACCTAATGTCACATCACAGATACAATTCCGCGTTATTTGCTAACACGCTCTGAATAGTAATAAACTATACAATACTTGTTTTTTCTCACGCTATGTTATGTTTAGTACTATGTTGATCTGTATTCACAAGTAATTAGAATTTACCACCCAAGGAAGCTAAATTATGATCTACTTACCTCCCTACTTAGTTCGATACAATGATGGACTGGAAATACGTACAATTTTTAAACTCATTTAGGCCTATTAGAATCACTTGTACGCAAATTAATATATTTTGTTTGTAGCTATTTTATATGTGATTGAAATAACTTCTGTTTCATAGCAACAAACAACACGGTGTCAAATAAACCAATATATAATTATTATATACTGTCACGCAGCGGGCCTGGGGTTCGATCCCAGGTCGGGACAGTTTTCCTGGGTGAGGTTTTATCGGGGTTTTTCCTCACCTGTAAGACAAATGTCAGGAAAACTTTGAGGCCCAAACGGTCCCCGAAATCATTAGGCCATCGCAATCATCATCATTCATATTTCATCTTAGGATTAGGGACTCTCCTGGCGCACCACTATCATCATCATAACCCATCATATCATCGGGGAAACGTAACCCCGCCTTTCAGGCGCCCCAACCTCATACGTAGGTTACAAGTACGCCATGCCAGGAGAGAACATCAGGAATGTCGAAAGACAATCTGGGGCATTTGAAAAAAAAGTATATACAATCTCGTGGTGTTCATATATATAGTCCATCGCTGTGGTCTCGAGGTAGCGAGTTACCTTGTCACGCAGCGGGTCCGGGAACGATTCCCGGTCGGGACAGGCTCTTGGGTGAGGTTTTTTCGGGTCGTTCCTCACCTGTAAGACTGATTTTAGGAAGCTTAGGGCTCAAACGTCCACGAAAATCTTTCGGCCATCATCATCCTTATAATTTAATCATCCTTCACCGCTGCGGAAAGCTACGACATCTATAATTCCCTAGTAAAGCTGCAAAGCATGGCATGCAAATGCTGTGATTGTGATGTAAGACCCGCCCTTGGGCAGAATTACTATAGTATATCCATCCATCTATTCATCCGTCCATAGTAATTCTGCCCGAAGGCAGGTCCTTCACTGCAATCATAGCATTTTCATGCTATGCTTGCAGGTTTACTAGGGAATTGTATGTGTGGTAGCTTCCCGTTGCTTTCCACACCGGTAAAGGATGTTGATGATAATGATAATCATAAGGATGATGCTGATGGCCATATGATTTCGGAGACCGTTTGGGCCTTAAAAATTTCCTGACATTTGCCTTACAGGTAAGGAAAAACCCCGATAAAAACCTCACCCAGGAAAACTGCCCCGACCGAGGATCGAACCCGGGCCCGCTGTTTGACTAGGCATGACGCTACCTCGAGACCACAGCGGTGGGTTATAGTATATATATATATATATATATATATAATCACAAAAAAAAAGTAATAAAATAGTCAATGGGTTCAAACAGCAAAGCTTTCTTTTCAAGACAATAATGATAGCCTCGTTATTGAAACGCGTCGATTATTTTTAACTTCTTGTTTGGTGTTTGGAATTATAATTATAATATATATATATCATCACACGGTCCACCGCTGTGGTCTCGAGGTAGCGTGCTGCCTTGTCACGCAGCGGGCCCGGGTTCGATCCCGGTCGGGGCAGTTTATCTGGGTGAGGTTTTTATCGGGTTTTTTCCTCACCTGTAAGACAAATGCCAGGAAAACTTTAAGGCCCAAACGGTCCCCGAAATCATAAGGCCATCATCATCATCATCATCATCCTTATCATTACCATTATCATCATCCTTCACAGGCGTGGAAAGCAACGGGAAGCTACCACACCTACACAATTCCCTAGTAAAGCTGCAAGCATAGCATGAAAATGCTATGATTGCAGTGAAGGACCTGCCTTTGGGCAGAATTACTATGGATGGATCATCACACGGTATCATGGCAGCTGCCGCCGTCTTTCGGAAACCAAAAGTCATTCCTCTCTGTCCATCCATGAATCTTCCTCAGAACCCCTCATATTCATAGCTGCTTGTGCCCCTTCTATCCAAGTTTTCTTCGCTTTTCCTCCTTTCTTTTGGGATCCATTCCATAAAAATTTTAGGCAATCTTTGCTCTCGCATTCTTTTTACATGGCCATACCACTGTAATCTTTTCTTTTCTATAATGTCTATGATGTCCGGCTCCTCTTGTACACACACAATATATATATGTCCACCGCTGCGGTCTCGAGGTAGCGTGCTGCCTTGTCACGCAGCGGGCCCGGGTTCGATCCCCGGTCGGGGCAGTTTTTCTGGGTGAGGTTTTTATCGGGGATTTTCCTCACCTGTATGACAAATGTCAGGAAAACTTTAAGGCCCAAATGGTCCCCGAAACCATATGGCCATCATCATCACCATCATCCTCATCATCATCATCATCATCCTTCACTGGTGTGAAAAGCAACGGGAAGCTACCACACTTACAATTTCGTAGTAAAGCTGCGAAAATAGCATGGAAATGCTATGATTGTGGTGAAGGACCTCCCTTCGGGCAGAATTACTATGGATGGATATATATATATATATATATATATATATATATATATATATATATATATCAACTATGACAAATAGACTATGAATGGGTAAGTCGATACATTACCCTATATAAATCATTATAACATTAAAATGATATATATAGATGTGGCGAGTGATTAGCTGTTATCTATTATGTGTTAAAATCATTAGGTGTAGGAGTTCAGCTGAAACGAAAATTTAAAAACCGCTCTAGCGGTCACATTTTTCGATGTTTCACAACGAAACACAGAATATCCTATTAAAATAAACCAAGATATATATTTCCAAGAAATGAGCGTCCAGCAGATCGGTCAAGAATTAGAAGGGAGAGTAACATTAACCATGATTTGAGGGAAGTATATTATACAGAGGCGATTATAAAACCTCTCAGGATAGGGATGTAGCCTATATGTCCGCGCGGCCATGAACCTTGGAGTTCGATAGAGGCAGTGAGTTAGTTAGTTATATACCGATAACCTAGAATCCAGGAAGAAATTTTCATCCATCAATTATTAAGTTGTGTACAATGATTTGTATAAGTTTTCCGTGACTGAGTGACCATTACATACACTTAACAGTAGTAGAGCACATTTATGGTATCTATAACATTAAAATACAGTTAATATTGTTACAGTAACGACTAAAAGGAAAAAAATAAGGTTTAACAAAAGAGTTTGTTAAATAAAACAAATTAACACGATCAAATAGTTAAACAACAAATTCGTAAAAAATTGCTTGTTTTTACAGGTTTCGAATATGACGAGTTCTACCACTGATTTTAGATTAAAATAATAAGTGTTTGAAATATTGTCTTTTTGAATCAGAACATTTTATCTCTAAAGATGTGTTAGATTCCGTCGACGAAACTATTCCTGCGACAATATCTTAATGTTCACTTCGGTATGACATTTTCACGGCACAATATCATGCTTTTACTTGGATTCTTTGTATTGTTATTAATCCCTAGATGTGAACCGCGTGGCTTAAATAACCTCCATTAACTTCATCATTTCGTTTCTACCCTACATGATATAACAATGATTGATTTGTTCACTCTAAGATGTTCCAAAGCCAGACTTACAGAGAATATTAAACGTTCCAAGAGAATGCAAGTTAACAAAAATCCACCCAATACATAAGAAAGGTAGCAGACATGAATATAATAGTAATTATCATAAGTAATGTCTAGAGGATTTGGAAATGAAAAGTGGCGTTTGTTAAGACTATTTAACGAATAAAATTGCTTGTTTTTACAGGTTTGGAATATGATGAGTTCTATCACTGATTTTTTATTAAAACAATACTCACATAGCCTATTAACGAATTTCAAAGGATATTGGTTTCATGAAATTATCTTTGAAAAACTTGTACAAATTATTATTTAATTATAGTTATTTTAAAATATTTATATATTTAATGTAAAGGGGGATGTTTGAAAACAAATGAGAAACGTTTGTTATGTTTCATTTGTTCATCCACTGCAAGCAGATCATATTATTTATTGGCAAATAGGATCGCAATTTTGTAAGAATGTACCCTAGTGGAAACAAAATGAAACACACAAAACTGTATATTATAACCTATGTTATAGGTTATTAATTAATTTCTGATGCACAATGATGTAAATAGGCCTATGTCAATTATATTTCTGGGAAATAACTCATTTAAGAAAGTGCAAACAGCGGTTTGTTTTTATTGTGGTTTAATCAAATGCTACATTTTTTCTATTATATACCGCAAGCGGTACTTGCTTACATTCGTGCACTATATATACAATCTGGGAGCCACATGCATTCTATGATTCTTACATCTTAATATATAAATTGCTATATTCAACACATTACACGCTTTATATTAGCTTGACCTGTATCTGTCTATCTATCTGCATCTACGTAACGGAATCTTTGAACATGATTTTCACCCACTTATACACATTAGATCGACTTGAAACTTTGTATACGTATAAAGGACCCATGACAATACAATAATTTAATAATTTTGAACCTAAAATCCTGGCAGAATCATCAGACAATCGAAAAAATAAAAAACAGGTATAATAGGTTGCGGACTTATCGACTTTTTAGGCAATCGTTGTAAGTGCTCAGTTGGTAGAGCGGTGGACTGTAGTGGTATATAATTTCACTAATCTTCATTCAGAAATTTGATGCCGTTAATAGTCCATCGTCCCCTAACGCGGTTTGAAACCGGGAACCTCGAATGTAGAGTCGTGCGTGGTAACCATTACACCATCGGTACCAATACTCACAGAGTCTATTAACGAATTTCAAAGGAATATATAAGGAATTGATATTGGTTTCATGAAATTATCTTTGAAAAACTTGTACAAATTTCATTGGTCCTACTTAGTAAGCACCCAAATTGACAAGTATGCCTGTGTGCGCTCTCTATCTATCAATATGTAAGGACAGCAATATTTCTTTTTTTCGGAATCAAACTCGGCATATAACAAATTTCGATTTTTCGCAATAAAATTCTGTATAAGGCATTAAACTAAAATCGAGAAATGTATTCTCCAAAAGCAGCATAATTTGGCTAATTGGGGAAGAGTTTTGCCTGAAAACCCAATTTTAAAAATGAATCTATACTAGTACCGAGCAAGGTTCCGGTTGTACTGTAAAAAAAACTTGCATAAGATATTACTCCACCGATTCCGTTTATTGGGGGAACCGTGGTACAACGTTTACCCGCCATAAGCACAATTGTGTACGATAAAAGCTTTATTTATAGTATTTTACGGGAATTAACACTGAGAACAACATAAGATGGTACCAATATGATTAGGAACTTCCTCCATCTTTTATTTATTTGCGACAGGTATATATATATCGATGTTATGATTAAATTTTTGTCATTGAGCAATGCAAGCTTAATTTAATATAAGAAAAATAAATGCCTGGACGGGATTTGAACCCGGAGCTATGGATTGATAATCCAGTGTGCTACCACTTTAATTTGCTTACTTGTTACAAGAGCTACTAGGTGGCAGTGGAGATCGAGTTCCCGCTACTTCTCGTAATATTTGAGACTATATATAAGGAAAATAAATGTTTGTACTAGATTTGCTTAAGAGCGTAAGAGTGGAGCGCACTCGAATATCAATCCAGAGGTCCGGGTTCAAGGCATTAATTTTTCTTATGTCATATATATGTGTGTATGTGTGGTCCTACCTAATTAATCATTTAAACTCATTCCATAATGTCAGTTTATAACCTTTATTTTCAGGTCCAATTTCATTATGAGCATAATTTGTTCCTTGCTGACTCACTTGTAAATTCTGTTGCTATTTTCACCCTATTATCAATTGTAAATGTGGGATATTTTTCACTAAGTAATTTTAATTTATTCAAAATAATTTGTTTCTTTCCGCATTTGAAATGCTTTGCTTTCCAATAATCAAGGAATCTGCATACATTTTGCCATTTTCGAATAATTGAAATTCCACGTCTTTACATAAGAACAAAACAATGTTTATTTAATGTTTTAAGTTTGTAATTATATATTTTAAGATCTTCCGATATAAGTTATATAGACGTGCGCTGGATAATTTACATTCATAGTATTTTTATTTCCTTTATTCCGAGTGTTGGAGACCGAACTACATTTTCTCACACCTTTGAAGGTGACCTTTATTCTATCAATGGAACTCAGTCACACATCTGGTTTGTTTACATTACAACTGGAACTTGGCTCGGAAGAGATGTTTTACTTCCTTGTTGCAACTTAACTGGATTTAGTTAACAAAAACAAAGATGTAATCCCTAAACCAGCTAAATCTGGACATAAGTTGTAGTTTGTGTGGAATTCACTTAGTATAGCAGTTCCTGCGTAATGGACCATTTTAGTTATCAGTTTTGTTGGATAGGAGCCTAGCGTTGAATTTATTATGATTGTCTAGTAACAGTTAACCCTTAAATTGGCAAAACACAAATTTCTTCTGTTAGTTATTTAAATGTTGCGGACCGCAGTGAAAACGGAATCTTATGTAACTGTTATTATTAGGGTATATTGTATAATTACGCATACATTTAAGTGGTTTCTTTTTGTTAGTTTTCTTCTGATTTATTTAAAATATTAAATTTATTAAACAAACTGATGTATCCAAAAGGATACATTACGAATTTAAGGGTTAATTAAGGCTAGAATTAGTGTATACTTACATATTCTTTCCCTTTGCTTATACGTGGCTAAAATATATAAATTTCCACGAATTAAAAATCTACTAATCAAATATCAAAATTTATCATTACATATTTTTACATATTATAAAGATTTTTATGTAAAACTACATATTCCGCCACATAAAAATAATTTTTGTAAATGGAAAATAATTTAAAACAGTCTATGTGACAATATTTTACATTAAAACTCAGATACCTGATTATTCAATGAAACAGTTCTACCAACTTAATGAAAAGCTGCAGAGAAACGGTCAAAGAATAATTGCATTTTCTAGATACGATAAATATAGATAGAGGATTGTACTGAAGACTTGGTTCTATGGTCTCACATTACAATATACCTTTTAAATCCGAACGATCTACTCTGTTTATGAATGAAATAGTATAAATATGTAGGAGACACGCAGTGGTATAGTTGGTTAAGGCAATATTCTACAAGCTGCAAGTGGAGGGGGCGAAACCCATGGGATCAGCATTTTTAAAATTCTTCACCTTCTGGCCTGGGGTCGACTCAGCCTCTAACAAAAATCAATACCATACTCTGTTGTAGGAGTAAAGCGGCTATCACACAAGGCTGATATCTTGTGCCGAATGTCTAGAAGGAGGAGAGCCTTAACCTCCCAATACCCCTAAGTAGGATCACTTTATAATAGAAACGTGACAATATCCTTCTTATCACGTTGTCAGACATTTAACAGTCCCATTCCTTCAAACGTGGACTATCCTAAAGTAAATTTAAAAATAAAATTTGTCCTAAAATTAAATTTTAATGCACTTAATACTACAAATTTCAAGGACATTTTATACAGTCTTACATGTTTTACATGATATTATTACATTAAGATCCTAGCCTTACCGATGCTACTCGGTTCTCAGAATGTGAAAGCCGTAAAGATAAGATGATCTTTATCGAGTGAGCTGTGTTCAGATAACAAATCATGCGTTTAAACAAGAGAGCAGCACTTTACAGTTATTGCATTTACATCCAGCGACTATCTTATCGGATTATCAATTGTTTTTTTAACAAGTTGTTCCCTTGACTTCTTCTAGATGGCAGGATTGTAGATTTAATTGACACAAAAAAAGTATTCATTTAAAGTGATTATTAAAGATGCATAATTTGGAAATTTTTACGTTTTATTATTTTTCAGTTCCATTAGCACAGTTTAACCCCCGACTTATTGGTTCTTTTACGTGCCACATGGCATGCGGGCCTTACGGTGACACGACTTTTCATAAGAAGGATTTTGAACTATGGATAAGGTACATACTTATTTGTCCATACGACACTGAGGGCCTCCCCGAAGGAGTGATCAGCCCAATGTCAAGGCCTCCTCCGGGACAACACAACATATCATTCACACACATACGCGCGCACTCATACTAAACAAATTTGTACACAAAATACAAACATATTTGGCTTTGTTGGGACAGATCACATCGGAACAAAAGTAATTATAAAAAAAATGAAACTTATGATGATGAAATAATAAACTGAAAGTATGTAAAACTGTTGTCGTCCGAGTTATATTTTATGGATACGAAGCATTGTCTCTTACTTTAAGGGAGGTGAAAAGATTAAGAGTATTTGAGAATAAAGTTCATAGGGAGATTTTTGGACTGAAGAAAGATGAACAGACAGGTGAATGGAGAAGACTACTTACTAGTGAGCTACATGACTCTTACAGGAAGCCATATACGATAAGAACAGTTAAGTCTCATAGACTGCGATGGGCAGGACATATGGCACGAATGGGGAATGAAAGAGGTGTGTAGAAACTTGAGAGAATCTCAGTATGCAGGCAAATAATGAGATGGGAGAATCACATTAACAATGATTACTTTAAATTATACAAGATGCGATTGGGAAATATTAGCTTAGGGTAAGGATGTATGGGCAGCTTATGTCAGCATGGCCATGAACCTACTGGCTAGATAGTGCCATTTAGTAATTATTTATGCCAATAGTAGTTGCTAAATGTATTATTTCTATATGGCATAATATACGAACAAAGCAGCATATTCCATGAACAATAAATATAAACTTCTTCACTGTGATAATTACACAATGAAAATTAATTTCTTGTTGCTCTACTTGATTTCAATCAGAAATATAATCGAACATTATAAAAATACTGTAATATGTTTCACTGAACTGTAAATGTATCGATAAGAATATTTAAGTTAATAACAGTAATACAATCAGAAGTGTTCCAGTAACACTCGATGATTCCTATATTTATCCCCATCGACAATCATGAAGAACTAGTCACTCTGATCCATTTACTGGACAAAGCAAGCAGCATAATTTTCTGTTCTGACCTCAAATATTAGGAGTTCTTAATTTGCTGTCGTGTTTTCACACCAAATTTATTACATAACTTCATAGCGTTGTTGGATAAATTAACTGTATCTACATTTTAGCAAAATAGTTATCTTCTGTAAAACAAAGAATAAAAATTAATGTTTAAAAATCCAAAGCAAACTGTTATGAATTAGAAATACGAAATATAGAGAACCTTGGTGTAAAATTCACTTTGAACAATTGCGTTTCCAAAATATTATCTACACTGAATATAAACTTATTAAGTTATTTAAACGTAAATCAGTAACACTTAGAGTGCAGATTGTAAACATTCCTCAAGAAAACACAACTTGCAACAAAATCACATACAGTTCTTTTATATTCGTTTGAAAATTTCTTAAAGGAAGAAAATTAATTACTTAGGAACTAATTTCTGAGTACAGCAGTCATTTTATATCTTGTGTCACTAGACTGAATAGAATTCACAGGTTGTTCATACAAATGTAGTGCGCCACGTTCATCTTCACATGACACGTTTGATGTAATTGTGATACACAAAATGGGAGGTTTTCTGGAAATGCAATATAGAGATGTAAATAAAAATCATCACCCATAGAAGTAGATGTTATGTTGATCTTTAAGTCTTGAGGCTTGAAGTTCCCCAACGTTTCGCCAGAGACTGCGTCCGGCGTTCTCAAGATAAAATTAGGCTGGCTCATCTGCAAAGCAGAAGATTACCTGGTGGCGAAAAGATGTTTCAAGTGCAGCCGATTTAACCATCGACATCAAGAATGCAGATGAAAGGAAACCTGCCCACTATGTACCGAAGAACACAAATTAAGAGATTGTAAAGCTCCCCAAAACCAACACAAATGTATCAACTGCATAACATATAACACGTACAATAAAAATGAAAAAATAGACGTCAACCATTCTTCTCTAGATAAAACCTGTCCCAGTCTTATAGCAGTTCTAACTAAGTATAAACAAAACATCGAATATTAAAAAGGGCTGACACCACAATAATACAACAACAGATAGAAAACCGGATTAAATGTCTACAAATAAATCTCAATCATTCAAGGACTGCGACATCAAATTTAACACAGATAATTTACGAAAATAATATCGATATAGCTTTTGTACAAGAAACCATATACCCATCTAAACAACGTAGCAGGATTTCCGAAATCTTTCAAAATTTTCAGTCATGGCAATGGTAGAAAGAGATCCGCAATAGTACTGACGAACGACAGTATAGACGCTATTGCCATCAATCAGTTATCCGACGAAGATAGCGTAGTAGTAGTAAATTCAGCTACAGGAGTCTAAAGTTCCCATGGAACCAGCATGTACTTCGATATCGTAAGAGACATCAAACTAGATATAGATAGATTAGAAAGAATTGTAAATTTCACTAAAGGAAACGGCCCCTACTAAATCTCAATAGATAGTAATTCTAGAAGCAAACTATGGTACGATGACCTTACCAACCAACGTGGCAAAACAATGGAAGATTTTGTAATAACCAGCGAGCTATTTATAATGAACGAACCTACTGGTATACCTACTTTCGAAACTAACAGAGGTCGCAGCTGGATAGATTTAACTTTATGCAACGGTAATCTTGCGCCTACTATCATCGACTGGACAAATGGGAAAGAAGAAAGCTGCTCGGATCACAAAATCATATCTTTCGACATTGTGACATGGAAGCAAGACTATCTAGAAACACGATACATAGGGAAAAGATATATTACCCGCGAAGAAAGTTATACAAAATTTGACAACATTTTAAAAACTAACCTAATTTTAGAATTCAAATGTGCTAGAAAAATGAAAATTTAACATGCGACGATGAACTAAAAAGTATATAAAAGCAGAGCGGAAAGATCGAAGAGGTGGTGGAAAAATTCACTCACTGCATTACATCAGCTTGCGATGCAGCTTTCAGAGTTTCTAGATCACGGAAACGCATCTCGACCCACAAACTCAGTGCCTTGGTGGACTCAGGATCTAAACAATACTTAGAAAAAAGGTGGTTGCACTACGAAGAAGATACCAAAGAACGACTATTGATGATTTACTAAGATTGGAGAGGCTGCATAAATACCGAGAAGAGAACAGATTCTACCAGAACAAAATAAGAGAAGAAAAGGACAAAGTCGTGGAAACTATTCTGCTCACAGTCAGAATCAAACCCATGGAACGCTGTATATAGACTAGCAGCTGGCAAACTACGAAATAAATCTACATTGTCAACACTTCAGACTCCTGATGGAACATACACGACGGATATCTCGAGCACCATTACTCACATGATTGACAATTTTACACCAGAGGACAATGAAAATAGTGAGACAGGGTATCATAAAGAAGTAAGAATCAAGATGTTCGAACCAATGGACACACCAGATGACAATGAATTCACGCTGGCGGAGATAGAGACTACGCTAAAAAGATTCAACCCAACTAAGGCACCCGGGGAAGACGGACTCAACAGTGACATAATACTTAGGGTCTTCAGGTTATTTCCTAAATTCTTCGCTGAGATATACAATGAGTGCTTAAGAAAAGGAATCTTTCAAAAAACAATGGAAACGGTCCACCATAATCCCAATAATCAAACCAGGAAAAGAAGGCAGCTCAGAAGTGACTAAATACAGACCTATAAGTCTACTAAAATTCGGTGGTAAATTACTAGAGAAACTATTAATCGATAGAATATACCATCATGTCTTTTCCAAGAACCTTCTCAACAACAATCAGTTTGGATTCTGTCCTCAGAAGAGCACAATAGATGCTGCTTGGGCCGCCAAAGAATTTGCAACAGACAACCTAAAGAAAAAGAAATGTGTGATATTCATTAGCATGGATGTCAAAAGAGCCTTTGATGCAGCTTGGTGGCCAAGTATACTTAACAACCTGAGAGAATCACAATGCCCAAAAAATCTATTCTACCTCGCCAAAGATTACTTCAAAGATAGGAGAGCTACACTCTGTATTAACAGCCAAAAAGTCGACAGAGAACTACAGAGGGATGTCCACAAGGATCATGTTGCGGCCCAGGATTTTGGAACATCATGTATAACGGACTTCTCAATCTGAAATATACGCGACATACCCAACTTATTGCTTTTGCTGATGATGTCTTAATGCTGACGGAAGGAGATTCATTGGCTGAGGCGGAAATGTATTCTAACGGAGACATTGCTAAAATGAGAAATGGGCAAAAACCAACAAAATTGAGTTCAACGACACTAAAACGAAAGCAATGGTGATCACAAGAGAAAGAAGATTAACAGGGGCAGTAAAGATCTATTTACACAACAAAACCTATCGAAAAGTAGTAGACAGAATTAAGTACTTAGGCATATATTTTGATTCTAAGTTATCATTCAGCAAAACACGTAGAGAAATTTATCTGAAAGAGCTACTACCCTCATAAACATGTTGAGCAGATCAGACGAAACTGTATTGGGGATTAGGATATAAAATCTCTGAAAAAACCATCTACGAAGGAGCTTTGATTCCCAATGTTAACGTATGGGGTGCCGGTCTGGGAAGAAGCTATGCATAATAGAAAAAACCTCAAAGCAAGCTGCAAAGAGTACAGAGGACTGATAAATATAAAGATTGCAACAAGCTTACAGAACCCTTTCGTATGAAGCATTTGTGTAATGGCTGGTGTCCTGCCTATAGAATATGTAATTAATGAAAAGCGTGGAACTCTACAAGATCAAACATGGCTGATGTTCAATTTCAACATGAATGCGAAACTACCAACTCCTATCACAGAACATGGACCCTCTCCGGCAGAAGCAAATGCAAATGTAAGTGAAACAAATGAACAAAATAAATATTCTTATAAGATATATCCAGATGGTAGCAACATAGAAGGAAAAAGTAGGATCAGGAATAGCTTATCTACAGAGATAATACTCTAATTAAAACAATATAAGTAAAGACTAGAGAAGCATTGCTCAACACAACCAAGCAGAAAAAAAGAAAAATCGCCATCCTAAAAGCATTGCGAAAATATACAGTTCCTAACTGCTTGCAACGACAGTAACAAAATGGTTGTAGCCATATACACTGATAGTAAAGTGACACTAATATTCAATAACACAACAAACTCATACATTTGCCCATTGTTTGAAAAAATCAGACAAATACTTTCGAGAAATCACAATAGCAAACTGGAAAACTACACTTCGGCTGGGTCAAGGGCCTCAAAGCGGCATCGAAGGAAACGAGATGGCTGATAATAATAGCTAAGGAAGCAGCAGCAGCGCAGAGCGACCCTAATCATAGAGTATAATAAACTCCCTATGACACCAACACGACGACGGAACAGCGAAAGAAAAGTCTTGCCAGCTGGCAAATTCAGTGGGACACCACCACAACGGACGCGTTTGCAGAACGTTCTTCCGAGCGGTGGACAGAGAGTGAAGCATGCAATACAAGCTCTCCGGAGTTGTACAGCAACTTGATACAGGACACGGAAAAAAAACGAGGTATTATCGCCATAGATTCAGATTCTAGATAACGCAAAGTGTCCATGCGATGAGGACAAGAAGACCAACTCTCAGAAAATCTTATCTACAGGGTGCGAAAGATTCTGGAAAAACAAAGGGAGGAACCATGGATCGCAAATAACGGCAAGTGGAGGAAAGTGGGCAAAACGACTAACAAAGATCTCACAATAAACATCTTCATGCTTTTCATAAATTCATGTATACAAAAGATATTCCCTATAAAAAAAAATAAAATTAATATAAATACAAAAATTAAATAAATAAAAAAAACAAGCAATAGTGAAATTACATAAACGAAACTTGTACACATAAGTATAATTATTGACATAAGTATATTCTAAGAAATTTATTAAACTGTAAAATCAATTACATAATAAACCTAGTAATTAGCCGGCTCATGTTTGTTATTAATTATCTTCAATCTTATTTTCTATTATTATGTTAATATTGTTAGTATTATTATTATTTATCAGCATTATAACTTGTACTCATAGAAACTGTCTTTAAGTAAATTTAATTGGTTTGTAAAATAATATCCCCCCCCAAAATGTAGTATTAACTTGTAATGGGAGCATGTTGTTCCAACTAAATAAAAAAAAAAAAAAAAAAAAGGGTTCGTCTTGAGTCTACAGGTCTCAACATGTCCAAGATCATGTCCTACTGCCGGATATCTACTTTCAGATCCATCATAATAAACTCCGGCCGTAAAAGCTAATTGACTACATAAAATATATTGTTTGGCGTTAAATTGTCAAAATGAGAGGTTTTGTAGAAATGCAATGTAGAAATGTAAATTAAATTTAAAAAAATATCATCACCCATAAAAGTGGGATTTGGTTTGGCATATAAAGTGGACGAAAGTTGTAGTAGTTCAACACATTCCCATCTTGTATTAACAACCCGTTTCACAACGGTTAGTTCAAAGAGTCTTGGCGAGGTTAAAAATGTACAGCGTGATTGCATCTGCACAGAATCCTGAATTCAAATAATGCGACTAATCAATAAAATTCTATGAGACATGGAAATGACGTTTAACTTATACATTGAACTCAAAGACATTTATCCATTATATTTTATCTTAATAAAGTTAAGTCTAATGTTACCTTGTTCTGCAAGTAAACCTGCGGTCGACACTCTCATCAACACTTCATTCACCTTACATATAATTACATGTTATAAAACACAAATTCAAAACTTTTTGAAATATAATGATTCATTACCACTAATAATTATAATAAAATCAAACAACAATTATATACTCACTTCCCTGTTTTTACTCTGTAGTTAAAATAAACTAATTATACATTAAATATTGCATAAACTAGTAGAAGAATGTACAAAATGAGGACTTGAATAACACATTTACGGAAAAACACAATGTGTATGTTTGAGAAAGGAATGTTGATAACATCATACTCGAAACAGGGAAGATAAAAAAGTGAAATTTTTAAATATTTTGGGTCAATAATTATATGTTTAGGTATATGAGAAAATGATGTACAAACGAAGAAAAATTTAATAGCTAAAAATGAAACTAAGGCATTACATGGAATATTTTGGAAGCAAAATATTACAAAGGAAACTAAAATGAAAATTTATAAGAGCATAGTACAGAATATTTTGTCATAGGAAGTAAACTTAGTCTTCGACGTAATTATAAAAGCATAAAATTAGAACAGTTGAATCTGAATATCTTAGAAGAAGCCTTCAAGAAACAAGGCAGGATAAAATAAGAAATGAATTCCTTTGGAGAGAAATGATGTCACGACATCTGTTGTTAAGAGTGTTGAAAATTCAAACTCTTGAATATTATATCCATGTACAGAGAATGGAAGATGATAAATGACCAAAAATATATACTATGGTCACCCCTTGGAGGAAATAAACGTGGCAGACCCAAGACGCAAATGGAAAACTTATGTGAGAACTATAATGGATGATAGGAATTTGGGAAGAAGCGAGATTGGAATGAGAGATATGAATTGGAAACTGAAGACGGCAAATCTATAAGGGGGGAAAGCCGAAGAAGAAGTAACCTGGTGGTTTCCAATAAAATCATACAAAATTTGAACAGTTATTATGAATTTAAAATATAGACTGAACAAAGCACAGTGGTCTAAAGTTAGTATTGGACGTGTATACACTATGAAAAATCCTACAAATTTCTCGAATAAGTCTTGGAAGAAGAAGAAGCACTTACCTATTCAAACGTTGTCCATTCAATGCCGTCCATTTATAACCCCGAGAGAAGCCGCGTGGCCCCACGACAACACTCGGTGTTGATCTAGCATTTGTATTTAATGTCCCTCATGATCGTGGGTTTACTCCGCTTGCACTCCCAGGAACACGGATCAATTACCCGATGAATCAGGCGCCTGACTACTTACCTGTCCCACCCCCACGGGTGGAATATGAAGTAAAATCGTTATTCTTGATTCATGAATTGATCCGCAGGTTCACTTAATAAACTGAAAAACAAGAAAGGCAAGCACGTCAGCACAATACTCACAGGTACACAAAACATAAACTAATATAACAAGTACTATCTTGATCCACAAGACTCTATTGGACAAAATCTGGAACTTTCCTGAGCCAAGAATTGGCACATACGTACCTTAAATACAATTTCATCTTCATCGAATATTACTGCCAAAGATATATGCTTATATGGAGTGGATGATTTTTTAATTTACATCTCTATTTTATATTTCCATTTTTAAGTATCACGCTATGAAGTGTTGTACTATTCTCCTAAATATAAATGATTCCAAGTGACAGAGAAAACTAGCGTTAAATTGGTAGCTACACACATAATTAATTCCCATGTAATTGTTTTTTATTTCTTCAAGAAATTTTCAATTAAATATGGATACAACCTGCATGTGATTTTGTTTGACGTTGTGTTTCGTTGAGCAATGGTTCTGCATGTATATAAATATATGTATATTAAAATATTTTATATTTAAATTTATATATATGACCTTTTTTCACCATAAAGTTCAAACAATCTATTATCTATTACGTAATGAAATCACCCATTTTGTAGCATCAATTCAGGCTACAATATTCTTACCAAACAGTTTTTCCTCTTCATATAGTTTATTTTACACACTCACATTGCTGGGATTATTTGAATGACTTCCGTGTACTATTGTTTTCAATTTCGCATCGCTTATCTTCATTGCGTCAAATTGATTTACAAATGTAGTTCCCTAGAAAGATAAAAGTTTATAACTGATTAGTACATTTTCACAGTTTTTGTGGTAGTTGTATAGTTTCTTCCTATATATATATATATATATATACATATATGCAAAACATCAACAGAAAAGTATAGGCATTTTTTATGAATTATCGCAATTCAGATAACTTGCAACAGTAGCATACAGAAATAAATTATGAATGGGATCAACTCTGGAAACGGTGATATAATACACACGACGGTGGCTCTTGTTGTCTCAGAAATGTTAAATTAGTATTGCATAAAATGGCGCTTCTTCGAGTCATGTATTAAAAGGATGCAAAACAGATTTCTTTGTTTAAGACATACGAAAATATTGGTATTTGACAATAAAGTGCATTGGAATTTCTGTTGACCAAACTGAGACATATAGACAGGTGAATGGAGGAAACTACATGTCGACCCATCCCAGTATGTGAAATTTAAGATTTATTTATGGTTTTCCATAAAGATCATCATAATAGTCTTCTTCGTTCATCTGCCTGTTCGTCTGTCTTTGTTGTCAAAACAATTCGAAGTATTTTCAAATTCTCATAATCCTTACTTCCCCCCTTAAAGTTAAAGTCATTGTTTCGTATCCATAAAAATAATACAATTACATTTATTCCGTTTTTTACAAGAATCCATGTAATCCATAGAAGCACGCTTTTCCAGAATTGAGCCTTCATTTAATTTCTTTCTGCACTTTATTCCTACTTAAATTTTTCCCTAGGTATTTGAGTTCAACCACTTCTTCTAAATTTCCCTTATTTATCACTAACTTGCCTTCACCATTATCAGATATATTTCTAAGTGTGGTCATATATTTTATTTTATTGATGTTTACTTCGAGCCCCAATTTATTAGTGTTACTAAGTAGAATGTGCATGTTGGCCCGTAGTATCTCATCGCTATCGCCTAATAATACTACATCATCAGCATAAACTAACAGCTTATTAATACCATTGAGCAGTGCACCTTCTTTATCCTATAAAGATTTGATGACGTGCTCTAGTAGAAAATCGAATAGTGAATTTCAAAAGTATCTGAAAACTGTTTGCCTTCCCGCACCCTACTCTTTATACATTTAAACATGTTCGAATTGCGTACTTGATAATGTTGACATAATTTCTAATGGAATATAGATTATGTCTGACTTGAAGAGAAGAAACTTGGGAAATGTATAACTTAATATCTCGTAATTTGTTTGTAATGAAAACAGACAGACGTGTGAGAGCATAAACTGTAGACACGAACAATAAATCCAACTTCGCAATCACATGAACATGTGTTACCATGGTAACCGGATTGTTGCTGTTATTTTTAAAACTGAATAACAGGTGGTTACCTTTAAAAATGAAGTTAAAAATAGCAATCGAGTTAGTATGTGCAATGAACAAAATATATAATTTTATGAAAATATTTGAAAAATCACTGCATTAACATTGGTAGGTCACATGGCCTTGTAGTCGGTGTTCCAGATGGCCCACGGTTATTTTCCGTATCTTGAACCTCAGGTTTTTTTTTTCTAAAGAGAATGTAACGCTGTCCATCAGGGTCTGTGTTTGAATGTGAACTCATATATCAAGACAAAAATTATTGAGTGTGGATTACATTCATCAGTATCAAATCAACTGTCATGAACATGTGGACCGCGTGCCCAGTAACAGGATTCCTAAGACAATTTTGTAATGTAGTACTGATCTAGTGGTAAAAGATCTTTGGGTTTTCTACTTAGAGATGGTAGGAAAAAAATAAATATAGATCGTTATAGTACTTTCAGATCTACGACACGAAAAGGAGAAGATACAGATGATATTAAGAAGTTCAAGAAAGGAAAAAGAAAAAAAACTAAAGAATATCCGAGGTAATTGAGCATTCCACCACGAGATGTGAGCTGGTTGTCAGCCCTACATGAGACCGATTTATTTTCATCACAACAATTTGATGAATTAAAATACCTTGGAACGATAATAACAAACAGAAATAATTTATACTATGGAAGTACATACTACACACCATACATGATGGGGACTGTTTTCATCCCGAATTTTCTCAAAACATATTTTATTAATAAGGTATAAACCGGCGGTTCTTCAAGTTATATTAAATGGGTGCGTAACAGGTCTCTCATTTTAAGATAGAAGAAACAATTTATTGTGTTTATTTGAGAATAAAGTGCTTAGGAAGATGTTTGCAACAAAGAGAGATCTACATACAGGTGAATATGTAGGGTCTACGTAACAGTGAATTTCATGGTATTGATAGGAAACCAGGTGTAATAACAATAGTTAAGTATTGTACACTCTGGCAGGCAGGACATGTCGCAGGTTTAAAAATGAAAGAGAAGCACTGGAACTTATTGTAGGAAAAACGAAGGCAGCCAGTGGGTAGGCCAAGATTAGGGCGGTAGAATAACATTAGACATGGAGACTGCAACACCTACAGCAAGACTTAAAACAGGACTCCTTAAAGTAACATACGGCAAGAAGACATTCCAAAGTGTAACACATCACCACGTCATATGTTCCGATGCATCAACACCTCTTCTGGCGCATCATTACCTATTATACATCATCGTGGCAGCGTAACTCCACTTTCCAGACGCCCCAACCTCAGAAGCGTGTTACAATAACGCCGTGCCAGGGTAGAATACCAGAATGTCCAACGTTACAATGTGGTTGCATTGAAAAAAATATTGCGCGATAATGCGTTTTTCTCGTACTTACAGCAATGGCGACCATGATTGAAAGTCCAACTTCCTACATTTCTGGGTTGCCAACCTAAATAACCATACTGTAATAGTACATATTACAAAACGCGTGTGGGAAGTAAATCTACTTCCCTCTATGTATACTACATACAATGTATATACAAAAATATATCCAAAAGGTTGTGTTAATATACATTATACGAAACAAATCACAGCATTTTAATTATCTGAACTTTATTTGCAACAATATAAAACAAATATGTACTTGCCGTCATTTTATGATTGACTGGTGTCACGACCTGCTGTAGTTTTCAACTAATAACAATAAAATTGCCACACATGTTAACATCAGTCGGTTGTTTATAATGAACGCTAATATTTCCAACAAAGATGTTATTTCTTTACTATTATTTATTATTTTAGAAACACCACCGCGCAAAAAATAATGTGCAACGCACGATTGCGAAGTTTTTTTTAGGAAATCTCGGAAATTAATAACCTCGCTCTCGCTCCATTTTTGAACATTTCCTCGTTTCTCTACAAACCATTTCCCAACCTCGCATCGTATTATACTATGTTTTATCACCTAAAAGCAACTAAATTACTCGTACCTCGTATTTTAGAGAAATTTTCACACAATCTTCTTAGTTCACTGCCTCATTTATCGCTTTCCCTTATTCATTTATGTTGTAAAAGACAATATTTTGTTTTTGGTAATCCCGATTTTTCCAAAGAAAAAGAACGCGGAATTGTAATTATTTTTATAGCAAAACAAAATTTGAAATATTTTTCATGCCGTAACTAAGTGACCGTGATATCATTGTTTATCCGCGAAGTCATAGCTTATTTTATTGAGCGATCTTTCGCATTATTATGTTTCAAAAAATGTAATAAAGAATTGTAATATAGTGCAGTTTTAAACAGGTCTATAGTAAGGTAGGAGCAAGAAAATTATTTATTTATTATGCATTTTCAAGTATTTTATTAAGAATTTTACGATTAACGCGATTTTAGTCTGTTCCTATCAACGGAGATAAGCGCCCCTAGCGTTAAACAAACTTAATGAATATTTTATCTTTAGTATTTGCTTGATTAGCTTTTCTCCATTTATTACTAATCCAATTTGAGGAAGAGTACCCACGGTCTCGAACGAAAAAAATAACATTACCGGTATCTTACTTACTTACTCACTGGCACTATCGAACCCGTAGGTTCATGGCCGCGCGGACATAAGCACTCCATACATCCCTATCCTGAGATAATGCTTTCCAATCATTCCCTGTATAATCTACTTCCCTCAAATCATAGTTAATGTTGTTCTCCCACCTCATTCTTGGTCTACCAACCGGGCGTTTTCCCTCTAGCTTTCCTACAAGAAGTTTCCATGCACGTCTTTCATTCCCCATACGCGCAACATGTCCTGCCCATTGCAGTCTACGAGACTTAACTGTTCTTATTATATCTGGCTTCCTATACAGAACATGTAGTTCGTTGTTATGTAGTCTTCTCCATTCACCTGTCTGTTCATCTCTCTTTGGTCCAAAAATGTTTCCTAAGTACTTTATTCTCAAATACTTGTAATCTCCTTTCCTCCCTTAAAGAAAGAGTCCATGTTTTGCATCAATATAATATAACTGGTAGAATAATAGTTTTATATATTTTCAGCTTAACGTTTTTTGAAAGGAGTTGGGACATCAAAAATCTCTGCAATGCATAATAGCATGCATTTCCAGAATTGAGCCTATGTTTAAATTCTTTGTGCATCTCATTCCTATTTGTGATTATTGTTCCTAGGTATTTGAATTCAGCCACTTTCTCAAAATTTCCCTCATTTGTCATTAGCTGTCCATTTCCATTATATACTGAATTTCTACGTGTGACCATATATTTAGTTTTACTGATATTTACTTCCAGTCCTAATTTCTTAGTGTTACTCAATAGTGTGTGCGTGTTGGCCTTTAGTATCTCCTTGCTATCTGCCAGTAGTACTACATCATCAGCATAAACAAACAGCTTATTAATACCATTCAGTTGTAAGCCTTCCTCATTCTCTAAAGATTTAATGGCATGCTCTAGTACAAAATTAAATAGTAGAGGAGATAGTGCATCTCCTTGCTTCAACCCATTATGGATTTCAAAAGTGTCTAAAAACTGTTTGCCTACACGCACCCTACTCTTTGAGCCATTTAGACACATTCGTATAAGTCTAACTTTTTAGGAATTCCGAACTCCAGCAGGATACTATATAACTTCTCCCTCTTAATTGAACCATATGCTTTTTTGAAGTCTACATATAGTTGATGTACAGTACCATTATATTCCCATTTCTTTTCTAAAATCTGTCTTATACTAAAAATCTGATCTGTTGTGGACCTGTTTCTTCTAACACATTGATGATCACCTAGAATATCATCAATATAGGGAGTAAGTCTGCTTACTAACATATTTGTTAGAATTTTGTACGAAGTTGAAAGTAATGATATGCCCCTGTAGTTGTTGCAATCAGTTTTATCTCCTTTCTTATAAATTGGTACGATAATGGATTCTTTCCATTCATCTGGAAGAGCTTCTTTTTCCCAAATCATACTAAGCAACCAGCGTATCTTGTCCATCAATTTTTCTCCCCCTGATTTTATCAGTTCTGCTGGGATCTCATCTGAACCTGATGCTTTATACATCTTCAATTTTTCAATTGCCATTTGAACCTCTAATGAACTTGGCTCTCCTACTAGCATTTCTGCTGTCTGTAACTTATCCTCCTCATTGTCCTGTTCTGTATGTACATTTAATAGGTGATTAAAGTAACTTTTCCATCTATTTAATATACTCCTAGAATCTGCAATCATATCCCCATTTTGATTCCGAATTATGTTTGTTCTAGCCTGAAACCCTTTCTTCTCTATACTAATTCCCTGATAAAATTCTCTAATGTTCCTATTTTTTGCATTAATTTCAAGATCATTATTCTTCTCTCTCAAATATTCCTTCTTTTTACTCAAGTTTTTTTTTATGAATTAAAAAACTTGAAAAATGATGAAATGCGGCAAGAATACCAAATCAAAATTGCTAATAGATTTGAAGTACTGGAATCTTCAGATGACAATGTGGCAAACGAAGAAGAAACTGATATAAATAAAGAATGGGAGGCTATAAGAGATACTATTAAATTGTCAGCATTAGAAAGCATTGGTTGTTTAAAAAAGAGGCAAAACAAGAAATGGTTTGATGAGGAATGTGCCGACATTGTAAAGAAAAGAAAGCAAGCAAAAATGAAATGATTACACGAGCCAAATGAGGTTAATTTAGAGCAATTGGGTAGTGTTAGACGGGAAACCACGAAACCGGTATCAGTTGTTAAATTATTTGATTTAATTAATTTACACTTTTCCTATTGAAATTGAAAATATGTTTGCTATTATATTCCACATTTTTTAGGAGATCATTAATGTGGATTTAGGAGAAACAGGTCTACAACAGATCAGATTTTTTGTATAAGACAGATTTTAGAAAAGAAATGGGAATATAATGGTAGGCCTACTGTACATCAACTATACGTTGACTTAAAAAAAATATACGATTCAATTAAGTGGGAGAAATTATATAGTATCCTGCTGGAGTTCGCAATTCCTAAAAAGTTAGTTATACTTATACGAATGTGTCTAAATAGTACAAAGCGTAGGGTGCGTGTAGGAAAACAGTTTTCAACCACTTTTGTAATCCAGAATGGGTTGAAAGCAAGGAGATGCAATATCTCCTGTATTATTTAATTTTTTACTAGAGCATGCCATCACATATCTAGAGGATGAGGAATGACAACAACTCGATGGTATTAATAAGCTGTTAGTTTATGCTGATGATGTAGTACTTTGGCCGATAGTGAGGAGATAAAAGGACACACATAATTGAGTAACACTAAGAAATTAGGACTGGAAGTAAATAGCCTATCAATAAAACTGAATATATGGTCACATGTTGAAATACATTATATAATGGAAATGGACAGCTAATGGCAAATGAGGGAAATTTTTAGGAACTGGCTGAATTCAAGTACCTAGGAACAATAATCACAAATAGGAATGAGATGGTCAAAGAAATTAAACATAGGTTCAATTCTGGAAATGCGTGCTATTATGCATTACATCCAGCCTTGACGTCGCAACTCCTTTCAAAAAACTTTAAACAGAAACTATATAATACGATTATTCTACCAGTTATATTATATGGATGCGAAACATGGACTCTTACTTTAAGGTAGGAAATAGATTACGAGTATTTGAGAGTAAAGTTCTTAGGGAAATTTTTGGACCAAAGAGAGGTGAACAGCAAGTGAATGGAGAAGACTACATAACAGTGAACTACATGATCTTTATAGGAAACCAGACATAATAAGAACAGTTAAGTCTCGTAGACTTCTATGGGCAGGACATGTTTACACGTATGGGGAAAAGAATGATGTGCAGTGGAGCTTCTTGGTATGGAAACCAGAAGGAACACGTCCCAGTTGGTAGACCAAGAGTGAGGTGAGAGAACAACATTAACTATGATTTGAGGGACGTAAATTATGCACGTAATGATTGGAGAGCTCAGGATAGGGATGTATGGAGAGCTTTTGTCTGCGCGGCCATGAACCTACAGGTTCGATAGTGCAGTGAGTAGATAAGTATATATCCCACAATTTGTACGGTTCATAGTTTAAAATTAGATTGTTTTCATGTTTTGAGAACTGGAATGTAGACCTCGTCTCCCACAAACACCATAACAAGGAGCCGTCTTGAAAATTGATTCGTGTGTATAACAGTTGTTTAGTTTACTATTCGTATATAAGTCGTATATGTTCAAAATAACCTGTCTGTGCAAATAATTACCACATTGTTAGATTTCTTCCTTCATTTTTATCTTTAATTTGCAAGTATACCCTAGGCACGCCGTAGCGTAGTGGTTAAGGCACTGCGCTACAAGCCGGAAGGTCGAGGGTTCAAGTCCCGGTGGGGTGAGGATTTTTAAACTAACCCAAACCTTCTGGCGGCACTATGGCCCTGGGGTCGACTCAGCCTCTAACTGAAATGAGTACCAGACACTTGTTCTGGGGTAAAGGCGGCCGTCACGTAGGGCTGACAACCCGGCTGACATTAAGTGCCGATTGTCTAGAAATAGTGGGAGCCTTAACGTCCCACTACGAAGCAAAAGCATCTGCCACATGTCCTGCCCATCACAGTCTATGAGACCTAATTTTCCTTATTACATCTGGTTTCCCATAAAGGTCATGTAGCTCAGTGTTATGTAGTCTTCGCCATTCGCCTGTCTAACATATTGGCGTCTACTTTAGAAAATTCAAAATTAATATGTATCCATCTACTTCTCAATTTCGATCACGTCTTGGTTATGGAATCTACCAGCCTCTGATCTCATCCCATTTATAACATAATCCTGAGTGTGGCTTTCTTCGGGAGAGAAGTAAAGTCTTGTCATAGATTTACAAGGGCTGGCCACAAAGCTATTTCGTCATATATTTAAAATTCGTCATAGAAATAATTCGTTAAATTAGAATTGGTCGCAGACATCATCCGGGTTGTCAGCCCTGTATTGACGGTTGCCTTTACTCCCAGAACATAGTCTGGTACTCATTTCCGTTTGAGGCTGTGTCGACTCTAGAGCCATTATTCCGCCAGCTTAAAAATTCTGACGTCATCAGGACTCGAACTCTCGACCTTTCAGCTTTAAACATTTGCCTTAACAGACTGCTTCCCCATCACATTTCTAGTATTTCATTAATAAACAGAGGTTTGCAATATGGAATCCTACTGTGTCTTTCTCTACATTTCTTGTGTCGAGTGAATGGAATATTTTTTGGTAGCTTTTGTTATAGCTTGTGTAGTCTATTAAGTTTAGGTTAAGAACTCTCCTGGCGCTTCATTATCATTTATCACCCATCATATCATCGGGGTAACGTAACTCCGCCTTCCAGGTGCCCCAACCTAAGAAATGTATTACAATTCCGCCAATGTCATTAAAGACAACCTGGTGGTATTAGACAATATATATAAAGTCCCATGTATTATTTATTCTAATTTCCTTGTCATCAAACAGCTGATAAAATTTTGATAATTATGGATTTTTATTTGGAGGAAATTAGACTCCCTGCTGAAGAATAACGCTACTGATTCCAGTTAACGGCTCACGAGTTCATTCCTAGATTTTATGATAAATGAGATTATGCGTCGTCAGTTGTTTGAGTTCTGTGAATGTTATGTATTCTGAGTAATTAGAATTTAACACCTAAGGAAGGTAACTTGTTAACTTACCTCGATACAAATGTTGGTACCATTTATTGAAAATCCGTTCTTTGGATCACTTGTGAGCAAATGCATGTATTTTCTTTGCACCTGTTTGACATAATATAAAGAACTTCCGTCTCATAGCAACGAACAACACTATGGCAAATATACAGAATGGATACGTCGATCAATTATCTGATATAAATGAATACAATATTAAAGTAATATATCTTAAATAATTATATTAAGAATAGTGGGTGGAAAAAATATTGTATCAAATTTGGAAGGTAAAGGCAATTGACCATTCACGATCCCCATTTTTGGCTCTTTCAAAATTCTGGCCGAAAACAGTTTTGAACATGATTTGTAATAAAAAAAATACTGTTTGGACTTGAAGTGAATTATGAATAATAATGTCCTTGACTGTTAATAAGGTCGTTACCCACTTTACAGTACAAATACCTGCGATAAAACGATGTGATATTTCGTTCAGTTAGTAATTCTGAATTAAGTGAACTATAATCTCAATAAATTAATGTACATTATATTACAGACTGTCCACCGCTGTCGTCTCGAGGTAGCGTGCTGCCTTGTCACGCATCGGGCCCGGGTTCGATTCCCGGTCGGGACAGGCTCCTGGGTGAAGTTTATTTTCGGGGGTTTTCCTCACCTGTAAGACAAATGTCAGAAGGCGTACCCGAAAAATCATCCGGACATCATCATCATCATCCTTCACCGGTGTGGAAAACAATGGGAAGCTACCACACCTATTATTCCCTAGTAAAGCTGTACTGCGTAGCATAAAAATGCAGTGAAGGATCTTTCCTCTTGCAGAATTACTATGGATGGATATTATAGTCTATCATACAATAATTCACTAATTACTATTGAATTGTAACATTACGATCTTCTTGTTAAATGGCACCACAGCCCAATAAGGACCTTCGTGTCCTCCAGACATCCTTCTCCATAGAAAGTAATCCAATCCTTCCGAGGCTTCATATTTGGGTTCCTAACAAGACAGTTTTACAGGATAGGTCGTCATCCGCATGCCTAACCCCAAACTTGGAGGGCCAGGGAGTCTTCTGTTGGACTTCCATACCCTAGCTGAGATGGCCTCATTTGATGACGTCAGGCTTCGCCCGAATCAATTCTCAAGGGTCTTGGTTTGCTGGTCAGGTGGCTGTTGTCTTATATCTAGGTATTTGTTAGCACATCTACTCAGCATTGATGCACCTCCTAGATCACTGGCCAACAGTAGGTATTTGTATAAGATAGACCATAAATGAGTGGCGAGAACAAATTAATATAAATAGTGTATTGACAACTCTGCTTTTTGCAGATAATCAAGTAGTAATGACAGCATCAGAAAATGCTTTACAACAATTCCTTTATACTTTAAATAATATCTCTCTAAAATACAATTTAAGAATATCTACATCTAAACCAAAAATATTATCTCTGAAAGGAAAATGTGCAATAAGAACAAAAATGATAAACAATGTAGTATAGACCAAGTTCAGAATTTTAATTATTTGGGACAGATATTTAGGTAAACACACTAAAATACAACGATTTAGTTATCTATGTGGCACAATTAAACGCACGTCATTCAATAAGACTAGAAAATTAACTATTTTGAAGTTTTACAAAGTATTGGTAGTTCCTTCTCTTATCTATGGATGTGAAACCTGGAGATTAACGAAGGCTGATAGAAAACAAATAGAGGCTACTGAAATGAAGATGTTGAGAGCAATAGCAGGATACGAAAGGACCGACGAAAAGAAAAACGAAGATATAAGAACAATACTTAATATATTTAATCTCTGTGAAAGAATAAATTATTATCAAAATGCTTATCTTCAGCACGTATTACGAATGAATGAACAGCGCATACCAAGAAGAATGTATAATTATAAACCAAAAGGAAGAAGAATGTTGGGAAGACCATTGAAGATGGAAGGACCAATTCGACCTATAATGAGATTGAAGCAGACCATTGGGCTTAATCCATGTTGTTGATGGATAATTTAGGAAAGGTAAATGGAGATTATGAGCTACTCAATCCCCAGGGGTATAGGAAGGTTATAAAAGGATATTTGGTTAATATAATTTAAATTTCGATTTGTAAAAATATTTTGCATTTTGACATTTAGTGACGTTGCTTCGTTACGGTAGAGTTTATTACGTCAACATTATTGTTATCGCTCACCAAGAAAGCACATTTTTACCATCTTTTTTCCACGATAGTGCGTTCTGTCGTACTTATAGGACTGGCGACCATGATTGAAAGTTCATTTTCCTAAACTATACTGTAATATTACAAATTACATACCTAGGGCGGGAAGTAAACCCACTGCCCTTTTCTTATAATACGTACAATGTATATACAAAAATAAATATCCAAAATGTAGTGTTAATATACATTATACGAAACATATCACTGCATTTTAAATGAACTGAACTTTATTTGAAACAATATACAAACAATAAATTGATACTTGTACCCATTTTACTCTAATTGGTGTCACCGGCCTGCTGTAGTCTCAACTAAATTATTTTCGGCATTTACCGTAACTGCATTGGTCAGACTGTTAACGTCAGTCAGTTGTTTATAATGAAACGCAACTATTTCCAACGAAGAGTTATTTTACTATAATTATCACATTTTCGTACATACACATACTGTACAAAGACGACCTGTCGGTACTTTGGAACATATACGCACTTTACAAGGTCACGGAGTTCTTCGGCGAATGAGGAGTCAGTTCAATATTCTTAATTAATAGTGGGCAAAATTAATCAGTACAAATTATTTAAGTTTGCTTAAAATTATACAACAATATATACAAAATAAATTATGGTTATGCATGATTTGTTTTCACTCCAGTCCGATGCATTCAATAAGCTGCCATTTAAAAAATAATTCCACTAATTAAGGGGTTAACCTCTCCCTATTTACGCACTACTTTTCTGTCTGTTGTGTCACCCAGATACAACCTGTCGGTAGAGCACGTTAATTTAAGAATGATAACTACAGTCAATTAACCACTGCACGTGGTTACAAGGGAAAAATCAGATTGGTAGAAACAGGGGTTTGAATACGGGACCTTGAGAATGTAATGTCACTGCTTGAGGTGATTTGAAGGATACAAAACTACTAATCCTGCATCATTTACGGAATTTGATTGAACAGGAATTTGAAAACACTTTTGTTAATAATGGGAAATTGTGTAAATCAGTATTAAAAACGATGTCATAAATGCTTAAATAACAATGGAGGTCACTTTGAACAATTTCGGTAGTTTGTTTTTGTATAGTTGTTGTAAGCTAAAGAATATAATATATTTGCATTTTCGGTTAACTGACTTATGCTGCACCCTGTGTATTTGGAAATTTTTCGAGCAGCAGAAATTGTAGAACAAGTGATGAATAAAAAAGTATAAAAATATATATCCAACGGGCCCGGGTCCGATCCCCGGTCGGGACAAGTTTCTTGAGTGAAGGTTTTTCCTCACCTATGAGACAATTGTGAGGGAACTTAAGAGCCCAAACGATCTGCGAACATTATACGGCCATCATAATCATCGTCATTGATATTCGCCTTAGATTAATGTTTAGGAATTAAGGACTCTCGTAGCGCAACACTATTATCATCATCGCCCATCATATCACCAGCACAGTCGTACCACCCCTCCTTCCGGGCGCTCCAACCTCATAAACGGGTTACAATTACTCCATTGTCAAAGAGAAACACCGGAAATGTCAAAATGACAACCTGAGGTTTTGAATAAATAAAATGCATAAGAGCACAAATATTTATTAGGTTTGTCCCATTTATGCAGAATGTGTGAATGAAATACTTTTATTGTTAAAAAACATTCCCAGTGAAACCTTTACACAACTAGACTCCAAGCCAGACCGAACATTAGATGTTACAAGACTGAATAATCTTTATTTTATATATATATTTTCTCTGTAACGTGTGTTTGTCACTGACGACCTCTTAAACAACTGGTCCGATTTCGATGAAAATGGTTTGTGTGTGTTTGATGGGGTCCTCGATGGGTTCAGATTCACAATTGGACCCTCAAAACTTTAGGTAATAAAGAACACAAAAAATGATGTGAGCTAGTATATTTCTAAACTTTTTACACGCATTCACATATTTTAGGTCCTGTATAATTTTTACGTGTACATTGCCAGCACACAAATTAGATAGTTTACCTTCTTTGTAGCTCAATAAAATCAACATTTTCAGTGTATTTCCATTTATAATTAGCCTCTTCATTAATTCTGATCCAGTAAGAAATATCATTGTTCATTATATGAAGCAAATTTAATGGCTCATATCATAACATAGTTTGTTTGAACAATCATGCTACAAGCAGAGCGGTCGAGGATTCGAGCCTCGATTGGGTTAGGATTTTTTAGCTGGAACCCAAACCTTCTGGTGGCAACGCGGCCCCGGTTGTCGACTCAGCTTCTAACGGAAATGAGACCAGATGCATGTTCTTGTGGCAAAAGACGGCCATATGTAGAGCCGAAACATAGTAGCTCTGTTGCATTGTTGTTCCGTAATATTATTCTTAGTGATAAAGTTATCAAAATGTCAACAATAATTTAAAAAAGAACAAAATCAATTAAGCAAGAAATCTTCTTCATGCAAATTTTAAAAATTATTTGTTCAAGGTAAGTTTGTTGTTGTATTACTACACGTGTTACCTACTTGTATCGGTATCTATTAAATAATACAATACACTACTCATTATATTGAGTTACACTTCTAGACACGCTAACTACTGTTTTTACACTGGTGTATATTTTTTAATTTAAACAGTTCTCAAGTTTTATCAGTCCGAATATTCAGTTTACACTCCTTATAAGAAGATTATTAGTTTATTGTGTTAAATAAAGAACTTGGCATCAGAAACTGAAGTTTCTCAATTGATCATTGTAATTTATTACACTCTTAAAATTATTATAAAAAGTGTGTTTTAACGTCTGTCTGTACGTACAACCTCCGAAACAACAATAACACAAAGGAAACCATCATTATAGGTACAATTTCATTGGAATAATAAAACAGTTCATTACGACACTTTTATTTTTGATTTAAAGCGACATTTGATCTGCAGAGTGACGGCTCTGAGCTGCTTTTTTTTAACAAGTACGTCATCTGTTAATACAGAAATACGTATTACAATTTTGTAGTCTTCTTAAAGAATGTAGTTACTATACGATGATTATAATTTGTTTCTAGTGCCACCAGGTAATCTTTTCTGACAATTTATGGCTTTCTCCCATCGGCCATTGGCGGGGAATGGTAATTCATTTCCTAAGTTGGAGCATCTTAAAGGCCGAGATACGATATGGTTAGGAGATAAATTGATAAATGAAGCGCCAGGAGAGTTCTTAACCTAAACTTAACCCTAATTTCCAGACCCATGGGCAACCACACGAATAATTCACTTTATGGAAAAAAAAATCCCAGTGTTTGGCCGGGAATCGAACCCGGGACCTTATGAACTGTAGTCAGAAAACGCTGAGACCCATGAGGCTTGGTCAAAGATGCATCATCATAATATGTAAGGGAGGAGAAGTGAAGAAAATACTATCAGTATTGAGCATAAAGTTTTTTTTTTTACTTTAGACAGCATGAATGGAGAGAAGCCCACATCACAGTGAGACTACAGGATCTTTGATAAAGAAATAAGATTGTAGCGAACGTCTCGTAGACTGCGATAAACATGTGGTGCGAATGAGGAGTGAGTGAAAGAGGAGCATGGAGGAAACTTCTTGTAGGAAAACCAGAAGCGAAACGCCCAGGTTGGTAGAATCAAAAAATGAGGTGGGAGGTTGCGGTTAAGCATTGATTAGAGGGAGGTGGTTGGCCATGGGGGGATGATGTGGAAAGTTATTAGTTTATGAAAGGGATGCTATGGGAGAAATTATATACAATGCGGCGATGAAACTACGGGTTTTCGATACTGCCAAATAGTGTTAGTCTACTTAGTGCTATTTGGGATCTGGTTTGTAGGAAAATCTGAGATAAAGCGTCCGGTAATTGAGACTAAGAATGAGGTGGAAGCAATAACCTAACTATGATTTGAGGGTAAGTACATTATACAGCGGATGATGATTGGAAGCATTAGCTCTGGATAGGATTGTGTCCGGGAGTATAGTGAGTGAGGTAAGCGAAGTCTAGAGCACCTTTAATGCAATTCCAGAATAGAGTCTATGTTACAATGTCACAAGACCTACACTACATTTTATTCTAATTACTCGAAATTAAAAATGAAAGTCAAAATATGACATGTCATAGGAATTTTCCACCTGTTAACAATAAAAAACTAATTGACACCAAATATAGAAAAAAGTAACAATGTACAAGTGAAAAGAAAGATTTTTTTTTGGTATAAATATTATCAACATTCGTTTGATGTTGGCCTAACATGACGCTCTAGGAGGCACTTGTTTTGTGACATCAATGCACCAGGTGGAAACCTGACACAGAATCAGCCTAATACTTTTAGCATATGGACATATATTGACGAATAAGCTATATACTTTTTACTATACCAGTATGATTGAACCGCTAAAATAGATTCATATTTCAATAAAAATTTAGCGATTTCGCTCGCTGGGGACAAATCATGTTGGTAGGTAATAATGTTTGATAGGTGGCGAATCGAGTTAGTTAAATCTTCCCAGCGTGGCCTCAGTTCAGAACGTGTGCGGTTACTGACTTGTAATTAGCCATTTTGATAAATTTAAATAACATCAATGTACTGCAGTAAGTACTCTTGACTATTCTAAAAGTTATTATAGAATTTATGGTTTTTTAACGAATGTAACATTAATAACGACAGGCTGTTCTCAGTGGATCCTACCGTGAACGTTATAAATAAAGTTAAGCGAACTATACATTTATGAACTTTTACCGTCTCATTGTAAAATAATGCAAAGTGCGGATCCATAACAAAATATACCGCTTTTCTACAGTGAACAGGTTAGGACTCGAGCATGAATGGACAAGGTAAAGTGACCACACATGTGCAATTTACTCTTTGTTGTCTCTCAGTAACAGTACGGGAACATTCCTGTCACACACTCATCTTAACTGTTAACGCTGATGACCATTAGTGTCATTATTGAACCATGAAGGTTCATGGACATTACTCACTTTCTCTTCCTCTCAGATAATGCTTTGGCAATGATCCCCTGTATAATTTACCTCAGTGCATATTATTCTGTCGTCCTACCTACTGGGGCGCTTTCTCTTCCTCGTGTTTTCCACAAAGAGGTTTCCATGTGTCTCTTTGATCCCCTTCATGCCACATGTCCTGCCCATGTTTTACGAGATTTAACTGTGGTTATTAGATCGAATTGTTATTGTATACTTCATGTAGATTACGACAAGTCTTACTCCATTCACCTGTTCTACTCTCTTTGGTGTCAAGAATTTTTTTCGTTAAGAAGAACTTCTTTTCGGATACTCGTAATATTTGCTTCCTCCCTTAATGCGACCATCCAAGTTTCGCACATACATAAAATATAACAGGAAGCATAACCGATTCATATATTGTTATGCTTTTTTTAGTAGAGAGAGGATGGCATGGACAAGAGTTCTTGCAATGCGTAATAACATGCTTTCCCAGAATTGAGCTTAGTTTAATTTCTTAGTGCATCTCATTGCTGTTTGTAGTTATTTGGGCTCAACTGCACTTCTACTAGCGCTTGATTTTTCAGTTATATTGTTGTAAACTATAGCTCTTCTTCGGTATTTACTAAATTATATAATATTTTAAACTTTTTAAAACAATTTTTATAACATTATTAGACAATTTTGAAGTATTTATTTAAATACGCAAATCACAGTATTATGACACTGTTAGACAATATTGTGATGCTGTTATTTTCTCCAAAGAATATATTACTTAGTCTATGATTTTTCTATCGCTGTTTGGGTTATCGTTGGTTGGATCAGCGTTAGGGAGTGATAAGTAAGTGTACACCCATTTTTATTGAACGTTTGGTAATTTGAATATTAATATATTTTTGAACATAGATTTGGGGATTTATTGCAAACATTGGTCATTTAAATTTCATACCGACGGATAGTAATCGAGAATGTGGTTCGATTGTGGGTTATCGCTGGCTCTATAAACTGTGGCGCATGCACACTGTTGCTCTATAGGACTTCGAAAATATTTCACGCTTGTTTAAGTGCAGTTTTTTCATTATTTGTGTATTTGCAATTATAATTGTTCCTAGAAATTTGAATTCAGTCACTTCTTCAGAATCTCCACAATTTGTTATTACCGTCCATTTCCATTATATATAGTTCTACGTGTGACCATACATTGATGTTACTCAGTGCATTGTGCCTCGCTATCGCCTATAGGATCAACATATATTAAAAGCTTATTGAGTTATATGCCTTCTTTACTGTAGGCTTTCAATTCAGGCCCTTAGCCTACCAGGCCGGCTGCTGGCCTCACATCAACCATGTGTTCATCACAATAAATCGAGCCTGGTGTAGAGGTTAAAAATGCTCGGCATTGTAGGGTCGCACAGCCGTATATTGTTTTTTTAACAGGAAGTTGCTACTTATGTAGCTACCCAAATTCCTCACGATGTTGGGTGGTCACCGGTCCCATTACTGATCGAAATTTTATGAGAAAATGTATCCTTCCATGGAGACCCGAACCAGCGCTAGCCCCGTGACTCTATCGTATCAGGGTATCTTGCCTTAACGGCGCGGGACTTCCCTAGAATATATCCTGATGAAAGTTTTAACTAAATATTGTTTATGTATTATAATTACAAGAATTGTTTTTAACTAACTTTACTTCCCAGTTTTGTTTTTGACTTCCAAATATCCGAGTCTTTCTGTAAGAACTAACTCCCCCTAACCTCAATTTTATCTTTTTGTATTGTGCATCATATCAGTTAAGTAAATATTAAATTAGGAAAAATGGAAGTATCATTATTTTTAATGTCCAGTATCATTATCAAACCAACGATCACCTCTAATTAGTTTCATGAAAATGGCCCCATTTTGAGAATCATTAGGTGAATTGAAATAATAAAAGTAGAAAGAAAGAAAAGCGCCAATTAAAATTGTAGTATGTGAATGATTATTTTAAAAAATGCGATAAATCCTTAAGTTGAAGGAGCATTTAAATTTATTTTAAAAATCTCTGTATATACATGAAACTCACATTAGTCATTTTTCAAACATAATTGTAAACTTATCCTTATGGGGCACCAGATTATCTGATAAACTGTAGTGTACATTAATGTTACTGTTTTCTCATTTAATTAAATACGTGCTTAAAGTTAAAACCACTCTTCGACGAATGGAAATGCTGTCATACATCTGGTTTGTTTACATTACAATCGGAAGAGGTACAGCTGGTACTGGACATATTCACTGGAAACAATTTTTGCAGTTTTCAAAATTAAAAGGTTTTTGACTTTTTGGAAAAATACCAAGAATATAGCTTCGGATTTCCTCGTTCGGGAAATTTTCGATTTTGATAGTATTTTATATAGTTTCCTTTTTTTTAATGTCAAAATTTTCGAGGTATTGAAAACTGCAAAAATCAATCTAGAGGGTGTGTCATGGATTATAATGAAAAAATTTGTCTAAATTCAAAATTACACAACTGAGTTTTAAAAGACTATGGTTTCTTTTTAAAAATTAAAATTTTCGAAATCTTGAAAACTGCGAAAAAACAATCTACAGAGTATTTCCGGGATTTATAATGCAAAAATCCGCTCTAAATCCAAAATTTCAAAAGTGAATTTTTCAAGGTTTGTGTTTTTTCCAAAAAATGTCAAAATTTCGAAATTAAAAAAAATCTAGAAATACTATCTAGTGGGTGTGTCCGCGATTTTTAATCCAAAAAATCCGGTCTAAAATCCAAAATTTCAAGGCTATAGACTTAGATGTTTTTTCCAAAAGAAAAAATCAAAGTTTCATAATTTCAAAAAAGCAGCAAAAATATAATCTCGAGCGTGTGTCCGGGATTTCTAGCAGTTAAAAATCCGGTTAATATCCAAAATATGAAAATTAAATTTCGCGTTTTCCAAAAAAAAAAGTTTGATTTCAAAAACTGAAAAAATACTACCTCCAGGTTGTGTTCGGGATTTCTAATGCAAAAAAAATCCGGTTCTAAATCCAAAATTTTAAAATTGAGTTTTCCAAAGCTATAGTCTTAGTTTTTTTTTCCAAAAAGTTGTAAAAAATATTGAAATATCAAAACCTGCAAAAATACAATGTAGAAGGTGTGTCCGGGATTTGCTAATGCAAAAAAAAAACCGGTCTAAATTCAAAATGGAATTTTAAAAGGCTATAGTCTTTATGTTTTTCCAAAAAACGTCGACATTTTAGAAATTAAAAAAATGCAATCTAGAGGCTGTGAACAATTATTTCTAATGCAAAAAAAATCTGATCTAAATTTCAAAATTTCAAAAATGAGTTTTTCCAAAAAATGTCAAAATTTTCGAAATTTAAAAAACTACACAATACATACTATCTAGTGGGTTGTATCCGGGATTTATAATGCAAAAAAATCCGGTATTAAAGCCATAATTTCAAAATTCAGTTTTCCGAGACTATAGTCTGGTTTATCCAAAGAATGTCAAAATTTTGGAAATTTCAAAAACTGCAAAATACTGTCTAGAGGGGTGTATCCGGTATTTATAATGCAAAAAATCCGGTATAAATCCAAATTTGAAAATTGAGATTTCTAAGACCATATATGTTTTCCAAAGAATGCCAAAATTTTCGAAATTCAAAAACTTGCAAAAATACTATCTAGAGGGTGTATCCGACATTTATAATGCGGACAATCCGGTCTAAATCCAAAATTTGAAAATTGGATTTATAAGACTGTAGTTTTCTGTTTTTTCCAATATAATGTCAAAATTTTCGAAATTTTAAAAAACTGAAAAAACAGTATCGAGGGGGGTATCCGCGGATGTTTTAATGCAAAAAATCCGGTTTAGATCGAAATTTTCAAAATTGAGTTTTCCAAGCCTATTATTCCGGGAGTTTTTCCAAAAAATGTAAAAAATTGCGGAAATTTCAAAAACTGCAAAAATAATATCTGGAGGGTGTATCCGAATTTATAATGCAACAATCCTGTCTAAATCCAAAATTTCCAAATTAAGTTTGTGTTTTTCCAAATTAAATGTCAAAATTTGCGAAATTCTGAAACTGCAAAAATACTATCTAGAGGGTGATCCGCGGAGGTATAATGCAAAAAATCCGGTCTAAATCGAAAATATCAATTTGATTTTCTCAAGAATTTAAGTCTTTGCGTTTATCCAAAAAATGTCAAAATTTTCGAAATTTCAAAAACTGCAAAAATACTATCTAGAGGGTGTATCCGGGATTTATAATGCAAAAGATCCAGTCTAAATCCAAAATTTCAAAACTGGGTTTTCCAAGACTATATATAGTCTGTATTTTTTTCAAAAATTGTCAAAATTTTCGAAATTTCAGAAACTGCAAAAATACTATCTAGAGTTTAGGGATTTATAATGCAAAAAATCCGGTCTAAATTCAAAATTGATTTGTCAAGACTATAGCCTTTGTGTTGTTGCAAGAAATGTCAAAATTTTCGAAATTTCAAAAACTGCAAAAATACTATCTAGACGGTGTACCCGGGATTTATAATGCAAAAAATCCGGTTCTAAATCCAAAATTTCAAAATTGAGTTTTTGCAATACTATAGGCCCTATATAGTCTGTGTTTTTCCAAAAAAATGTCAAAATTTTCGAAATTTCAAAAACTGCAAAAATAATACTCTAGAGGGTGTATCCGGAATTTGTAATGCAAAAAAATCAGGTCAAAATCCAACATTTCAAAATTGAGTTTTCCAAGACTATACTCTTTGGTGTTTTTCCACAAAATGTAAAAATTTTCGAAATTTCATTAACTGCAAAAATACTATCTACAGGATGTATCCGGGATTTATAGTGAAAAAATCGGGTCTAAATCCAAAATTTCAAAAATTGAGTTTTCCATGACTACAGTCTTTGTGTTTTCCAAAAAAATGTGAAAATTTTCGAAGTTTCAAAAACTGCAAAAATAATATCTAGAGGGTGTGTCCGGGATTTATAATGCAAAAAATCTGGTCTAAATCCAAAATTTCAAAATTTCCAAAAAATGTCAAAATTTTCGAAATTTCAAAAACTGCAAAAATACTATCTAGAGGGTGTATCAGGGAATTATAATGGCAAACAATCTCGGGTCTAAATCCAAAATTTCAAAAGTGAGTTTTCCAAGTCTTTGTGTTTTTTAAAAAAAAGTCAAAATTTTCGAAATTTCAAAAACTGAAAAAATAGTATCTAGAGGGTCTATCTGGGATTTATAATGCAAAAAATCCTGTCTAAATCCAAAATTTCAAAATTGAGTTTTCCAAGACTATAGTCTTTGTGTTTTTCCAATAAATGTCAAAATTTTCGTAATTTCAAAAACTGCAAAAATTACTATCTAGAGGATGTATCCGGGATTTATAATGCAAAAAAATCCGGTCTAAATCCAAAATTTCAAAATTGAGTTTTCCAAGACTAGAGTCTGTGATTAAATAAATTAATAATAATAATAATTATCATTGTTACTACCACTATTATTATTATTATTATTATTATTATTATTATTATTATTATTATTATTATTATTATTAAACGAGTGGAGAAGAAAAATAAAACTTTAAGATGTTTAAACATTAAAAATCTGTATATAAATAAATAAATATATAGTTTATTTTTATGTATAAAGTAAAACTGCAGACAGAGGAAATATTATTGCCTCAATTTTAATTTGATTCGCTTTATTTCGTAACTTCTATGCACTGGACACTATGTGAAATCTGTTTTGTAAACAAAAACTTAGAGATGATTGCTGACTCAGTTATACTGTACCTACAAGAACCGCAGTTATATATCGTATTGTATACAGAACTGTCCTTGAATCTGATGTATTGGTTGTGCTAGAATCATTTAGTTTTCGTGGTATTCCCTTGAAGCTTATACACATGTTTACCTATTTGCAGCGTTGTTTCATGGAAAATGTACAATAACGTTAAAAAACGAATGAGTCAGCGATAAAATCTTACTGCAGAAACATAACAAATGCGTTTTCTTCTCTGTATTAATTCTGTTATTTCTATAATATCTAATCGACTTATCTCTTATAATTCACTGACGCTATCGAACCCGTAGG
The DNA here is from genome assembly GCA_030220185.1 of Diploptera punctata. Taxonomy (NCBI): domain Eukaryota; kingdom Metazoa; phylum Arthropoda; class Insecta; order Blattodea; family Blaberidae; genus Diploptera; species Diploptera punctata. The sequence continues at coordinate 107,051 of JASPKZ010010139.1, forward strand.
TTCATAGCCGCGCGGACATAAACTCTCCATACATCCCTTTCCTGAGCTAATGTTCTCAATCATCCCGTGTATAATCTATTTCCATCAAAACCTGGTTAATGTTATTATCCCATCTCATTCTTGGCCTCTCTACTATGCGCTGTCCCTCTGATTTTCCTACAAGAAACTTAGATATCCCTCTTTCATTCATATTATTCGTGTCACATGTCCTGCCCAACGCAGTGTACATTTCTCTTATTATTATATCTTATTATTATATCTGGTTTTCTATGTAGATCATGTAGCTTAGTTGGCTACTAGATGTTTCATTGGGTCTGTAAGCTGACCGCATGCCATTTATGTCATATGTAGGGAAATAAGCGTAGCTAAATTGGCTTGGTACTAGAACCTCCTAACAAAGGAGAGGCTATCGCTAGACTCAAAGGGTCGTAAAGCTAATAATTAAGTAAATATATATAACTTTAAAAAAATAGAAAATTAAAATATATCAAACCATAGTTCAGCATTTTTACATATGGTGCTGAAGTTTGGCGAATTCCTATTAGGGAAATGAAAAGAATTTTAAGTATAGAAATGGATGTTTTAAGACTGATCAGCTGGAAAATCTAGAATGGGATAGAATACGAAGTAAAGAAATAAGGGAAATTAATGGGTGTACAAGAGGAGCCGGACATCATAAACATTATAGAAAAGAAAAGATAAGGAAAGAGTTACAGGTCGTATGGCAACGTCAAAAGAATGCCAGAGCAAACATTGCCTAATACTTATTAAGGAATGGATCCCAATGCGAAAGGAGAAAGAAAGGAAGACCAAATAAAACTTGGGATAGAAGGTGTGCAAGCGGCATATGATTGTCAAGAGATTGGAGGAAGATCAATGGATGGACAGAGAAGAATGGCGTTTGGTTTCCGGAAGATGGTGGCAGCTGCCATGATACCTGATACCTGATGATGATGATGATGTAACTTTTCATGAAACTAGATAACCTACAACCATTCGTTTTCTATTTATTTCTAAACTCACTCATTGGACACTATTAAACCCAAAGGTTCATGGCCGCGCGGACCATAAGCTCTTCATACATGCCCATTCTGAGCCTATGTTTTCCAATCATCCTCTGCATAATATCTATCTATCTATCTTCGGTTTTTTTTTACAGCTGCTGCCGTCTTCCCGTGCCAAACCTGCCAAAGCCTGCGTCACTTGGGCATCTTCGATGGCTTAGCCCTGTAGCTTGCATTATTGTCTTCATGTTTTTCCTTCTATGTTAACTTTGGTCTCCCTCTTTTCTTCTTCTCTGTTCGGATGCCATTCATATAGTTGCTTCGGCCACTTCGCTCATCTTCCATTCTTAAAACATGTCCTACACCACTTTATTCCTTCTCCCTCAGTTCTTTCAATTATGCCTTTCTTTTACTTCCATTATGTTTCTAATTTTCCTTATTTGTGACATGTTCTAATTTAGACTTTTTTCTGGCACTTCTGCGTAAATAATCCATTTCTAGAGCTATCAGTCTATTCTTGTAGTACTTATTGATTGTCCATACCTCACTTCCATACATTGCAACAGATTCCACCAAGGTTTTACCAACATATTTTTTGTGTCTTTCCAAATATACTTATCCCACCAGATGGAATTTTAACGACGATATTATTTTGCTACTCAATTCAATTCTATGTTTTACTGTTCTCTTTGCCTATACCTTCAATGTTATCTATAATTATTCCCAAATATTTAGTTTGTTTCACTTGCTTTATTTGGATTCCTTCTTCCAACCTATTAAATTTCTCTCATCATTGCTATTTACTGCCAGATATTCTGTTTTTTGTAAATTTACTGTGAGACCCCATGATTCATATGTTGTTTTTTTCAACGTTTTTTATCATGAATTTCATATCAAATTTGTCTTGCGCTAAAACCAGTTCATCATCGGCAAATTGTAATGTCAGCAAAAATCTGTTGCCTATTGGGATCCCCATACCTCAAATCATGCATAATGTTATTCTTCCACCTCATTATTTGCCTGCCTACTGTGCGCCTTTCCTCTGGTTATTCTACAAGGAGTTTCCCTCCAAGCTCCTTTTCCATTCCCTATTCGTGCCATATGTCCTGCCCCATCACAATCTACTAGACTTAACTGTTCTTATTATATCTGGCTTCCTATAAAGGACCACGTAGTTCACTGTTATGTGGTTTTCTCCCATTTCCTCTTTCTGTTCCATCTCTCACAAAAGATATCGAACTAAATTTTTAGAATTTATTTGTACTAGAATACAATAGTACATTACGATCCGAGGTTGGGAAGTGTTTTTACAGAATTGAGGAAATTGTTTAAAAACCGAACGATAGCGAGGTTTTTAATTTCCGAGATTCTGTAAAACACTTCACAACACAGTGCGTTGTACATTAATTTTTGCGCGATTGGTGTTTTCAAAATAATAAATAATAGTAAAATAATAACATCTTCGTTGGAAATATTTTGCGTTCATTAATAAACAATTGACTAACGTTAAACAATGTGGGCTATGTTATTAGTTGAAACAACAAGAGGTCGTGAGACCAATTTAGTGATAAAATTGAGGCAAGTATGAATTTATTGTTTTAGCCTATTGTTTCAAATAAAGTGTTCGTTCATTTAAAATGCAGTGATATGTTCTCGTATAATGTTTTATAATTTAACACTACCTTTTGGATATTTTTTGTATATACATTGTAGGCTATATAGTATACATAGAGGGCAGTGGTTTACTTCCCACACGCGTGATTGAAAATATGTAATATTACAGTATAGTTATTTAAGTTGGCAACCCCGAAATGTTAGGAATTTGAACTTTTCAATTTTGGTCACCATTGCTGTTGGTAGATACGACAAAACGCAGTATCACTAAAAAAAAAGTATTTTTTGTTGGCCCAATATTAAGTTGTAATGATTTTAGAGTGGTGTTTTATTTTCTAAACATTTTTTTCTGTATTGTAGGCCTATGTTTTTCCCCTTTACAGAGATTTAGGCGCTTCTCCCCCTAAAGGGAAGAATTTGAACTATACTAATTTAGTTACACTTGTTTTCGTATAGATGTCATTTTGGGTGGAACGTGGTCAGCGTCCGCCACATACTGGCATCTAGGAAACCAAGGTAGTACTAGGACGGGAAAATTCGGTAAATTTGCTTAGAGGCCTTTTCATTCAGGCTTAAGGATTTTTACGAGCCTGAAAATCTTCAGACTCGGGACCCACGGCTTAAAGTCCCTGCCGGAGGACTTGCTCCTTGGATTTTTCCGTCCTAAAAAATTCATCGACCCCGGCCGGGTTTGAACCCGCGACTCTCGGGACCAGAGACAAGAAGCATAACCACTAGTCCACCGCGGTCTAAACGTATTATAAGAATTTTTAATAGAAAATTTATATTTATTTTTGATCCATTGCTGTAGTATCGAGGTACAGGGGGCCAGGTTCGATCCCCTGTCTGGACAAGTTTCCTGGGTGAAACTTTTCGTGGTTTTCTTCACCTGTAAGACAAATGTCAAGAAACTTTAAGTCCCAAACGGTCCCTTAACGTCATCTGGCCATCATTATCATCACCATCATCATATTCGCCATGTTTAATATCAATGTGTGTGTTGGTCTTAATGTTGTGTTGCCTCGGAGGAGGCCTTGGCATTGAGCTGATCACTCATTCGAGAAGGCACTACATGTCCTTGTGTGGTCAAAAAAAGTATGTGTGTGATAACTAACTCACTGGCATTATTGAACCCATAGATTCATGGCTGCATGAACATAAGCTCTCCATACATCCCTATCCTTAGCTAATGTTTCCAATTATCCCCTGTATAATCTACTTCCCTCAAATCATAATTAATGTTATTCTCCCACCTCATTCTTGGTCTACCAACTGAGCGTTTTCTCGCTGGTTTTTCTACAAGAAGCTTCCATTCACGTCTTTCATTCCCCATTCGTGCCACATGTCCTGCCCATCGCAGTTTACGAGGCTTAACTGTTATTATTATATCTGGCTTCCGATAAAGACCATGTAGTTCACTGTTATGTAGTCTTCTCCATTCACCTGTGTGTTCATCTCTTTTTGGTACAAAAATTTCCCTAAGAACTTTATTCTCAAATACTGGTCATCTCTTTTCCTCCCTTAAAGTAAGAGTCCATGTTTCGCAAGTATGTGTGTGATCCATACCTAAAATCCCTCTCCCGACAGGTCGTGTCACTGTAAGGTCCGGGTGGCGTGTGCCACGTAAAAGTGCCTGTAAGGTGAGAGGTTAAACTGCGTTAATGAAATGAAATATTTATTTATGAGAGAAATTTTGTTTTTAAGAAATTAATTTTATTATGTTGGTGTGTTCATTTACGGTGTCTAGTTTATTTTTTGTATCAAATAAAACTCCACGAAGACGAAATTTGTTATGTTGCCTCAATTATGTCCATCGCCATAGCGTAGTCGGTAAAGTCCTCACCTCCACTCCGGCGACCCGGGTTCGATTCCCGGCGGGGAAGGGGTTTTTAATCTCCACCATGGGTCTGGGTGTGTGTCTTGTCCTTGTGTATATATGTGAAAATAACAGAAAATTAAGAAAAAGGTAAAACATGAAAGAAAACAGTGTAAACGAAAAGAGGAAAAAATATATGTTTATTGGGATTGGTTTTAATTTTCATAAGTAATGCCACGAGTGATTTCCAAATTATCGATAAATTCACGACTCACGAGTGAGGATTTGGAAATCAAGAGTGGCATTTGTTAGGGCTATTTAACGAATAAAATTAAGCTGTTTACTCACAAATTATTGTTTAACTATAGTCATTTTAAAATATTTATATATTTAATGTAAACGGCGATGTTTGAAAACAAATCAGAAATGTGAGGTTATTTTCATTCACTGCACCTTGATCATATTATTGTTGCCAAATAAGATCGCAATATTGTAAGAGTGCACCCAAGTGGAGAAATAATGAAGCACTTCAAAACTATATATCATAATCAACATTAAGGGTTATCCATTTATTTTTTAGTAAAACAACTCAGTAAAATCAAGGAATCTTTCATTATTTGCTATATTCAATGTATTTGTTGGAGAAAAATAATGCTTTGACCTGTTCAGAACATAAAACTGTCCTTGAATGTGATGTATTGAGTTTCGTTTCATGATATTCCCTTAAAGCTATCAACATTAGCTGTACAGATGTTACCTTCAGCTTTGTTTGTTACTCGTGGAAAATGTACAATAACATCAAAAAATGAATTAGCCATAAAATCTTATTGCAGAAACAAAACTTCCGCATTGTTCTCTCTTTTTGAATCTGTTTACTTCTATAATATCTAATTGACTTATCTCTTATAACAAACTCACTGAAACTATCGAACCTGTAGGTTCAGGGCCGCATGAACATAAGCTCTCCATACATCCCTATCCTGAGCTAATGTTTCCATCGTCCCCTATATAACCTACTTTCCTCAAATCATAGTTAATGTTATTCTCCCACCTCATTCTTGGTCTACCAACTGGGCATTTTTCCTTGGTTTTCTACAAGAAGCTTCCATACACGTCATTCATTCCCCTTCCTGCCACATGTCCTGCCCATCGCAATCTACGAGACTTAACTGTTATTTTTTTTTTCCTGTAAATATCATGTATCCCGTTGTTATGTAATCTTCTCCGGAACTTACCCTTAAAATAGCTTTAATCGGGTATAATTGCTAAACTAACACCTGCATGCGCTGCTACGCCTAAATTAATTTAGTATTGAAGGAATATGTTTATACGTGAAGGAGAAACATCTAAAACCAGGAGATGGATAAAAAGTAAAGTAAACTGATCCACAAAAGACCCGGAGGCCCTTGGGGTAGTAGGAGGTTAAGGATCCCACTTTTTCTAGACAATCGGCACTTTGTCAGCCGGGTTGTCAGCCCTGCGTGACGGCCGCCTTTACCCCAGAACAAGCGTCTGGTACTCATTTCCGTTAGAGGCTGAGTCGACCCCAGGGCCATTTGTGCCGCCAAAGGGTTTGGGTCAGTTTAAAAATCCTGACCCAACGGGACTTGAACCCTCGAACCCTCCGGCTTGTAGCTCAGTGCCTTAACCACTACGCTACGGCGCACATAAGGACGAAATCCTATTTTACGACAAAAATAGGATTTTCATTTTTTCTGTAACTAGTAAATAATACCTTGATCATGATCTACAATAATTAGTCCTTTGTATTCGATGTTTTTTCCTTCTGTTTTTGCAACACAAAAGAATGTGTAAGCGCTTAAAGTTCTCGAAATTATGACGTATGGAGAAGCCGCTGAATTGCGCTTTTTTCGTTGACGGATAACTCCATTTGTTCGGTTTTGTTGAGCAGATCATCTACTTTTTGACGTGAAGCCAGAAGCCTCAGGTTTGTACTTACGTTTACAATAATAATAACTTAATAGTTTGAGTGAGTACATTTTTATAACATTTTATTTAACTGTCTATTTTGTAGAAGAGTGAAGAGAAGAAACGCTGAATTTAACGAGGGTTATCTAAAAGTTTCCAAGAGTTATATCAAGATTTTTTGTTCTTTTAAACTACCACTTATTGTGATTGTTAGCAAGTAAACAGTACGTTCCCATTTCTCTCCCTTTGTTTATAAACCGTTATATTTGCGCCCAGTACCTAATTGTACGGAAATTAAGATTAAAGAAGATAACTATTCATGGTGTTAAGAAATAAACAATTTTACAAACTCTCTACAGTTAAGTGTGTTGAACAATTATAAGTGAGTATATTGAACGAATTATGTGTTAGTGAACTGTCTGAAGATTATAGTAAGAAAATAAAATATTTATTAAAAATGTTCGTTTGTGGCAATGTTTGGAGAGCGATATAACGATAAACACATGAAGTGGCTTGATTACCTTATGTTTGCAAGCTTGTAATGTATGTAAGCTACGCCTAAAGATTTAAGTAATATTGAAAACTTGCTCAAATAGCTTGTGACAAATATACTTATAATGTAAATATGGTATGTCCATGCTTTCACGCGTGTAGCTTACAAACTCAGTCTAGAGAAGTGGCAAGCTAGGGTAATGATGCTAAAGAAAAAGTAAAGGAAAGAAAAAAAAAGTATTGCAAAAGCATTTTACGAACAAATGGGCCTTGTTTTCGATTAGCCTAAGCAAGGTGGAAGTAATGACGCGAACGGAGCCCGGAGTTTTGTTTCAATAATCCATTATTAGTGGTCCGAAATAACCGGAATAGATGCGAGGTAATTGAAGCATCCTTTCAGTCATTTCATCTGGACATAATGTCAAAACAGATGTGTTTAAAATTAAATCCTTATAATGAAGTAATGTTAAGTATGTTGAGCGAGTGGTGGTGAAAATGAATTAGATGATGATTGTGATGATAAAGAGAACCATGAAGTCTATGACGATTAATAACATGAATTATATTGTATAATGGTGACCACGTACCTACATTATAAAGAATTACATAGATTTATTTCATAAAAATTTAGTTTTATTTTACTTTCAATGCCTTTTTTGATAACTAAATAGGTATTACAAAAGCATTACTGGGACTGAAACAAGCTGTCTGCTCGCCATTATTATTTCCGAATAGAAATTCCATTATCCCTGTTTGTCCAGATCAAGAATATTTAGGTTAAGTAATTCCAAGAGTAAAACCAACTCTAACGGCTGGGGGACCCGGCATGCTGACCACATGTAACCCCTACACTGACTAGAAGATCGTCTACCTCTGTGATTAACACATGTAGGCTAGATGTGTTGCCAGTAGCCGGCTGTTAGTAGGTCAACATGACTTCTGGGCCTATCGCGCCATGGAGTTTTTTTTTTAATTCCAAGAGCTGACTATGCATGGATGAGTGATCGATACAACAACTTTTAATACCTTCATGCTACAGTTCTGAGTCAAAATAATTAAAAAACAATTGCATTATATTTTTTGTCGTCGTAAAATAGGGATTCGTCCTTATGTGCGGCGTGGTTGTACCGACAAAATTGGCTGTTAGGAATCGACGATGTCAAAACATTAATCAACCGATGATCTATCTATCTACTATTAATATATTATTATTATTTTATTATTATTTTTTTACAATAGTACTACATCATCAGGATATCGAGAACCTAAAATAAGATATTGTATTAATGTCTAAATTTCAATAATAATTTTAAGGTCATACCATTCTTGTTTTTATACATAATACAAATATATTTTAAGAACAATATTGAAAAAATATTAATAAATGCATTAATCTATTTGCGCGATCACACAGAATTTGTAAGGTTATTCGAATACCAGAGTGCAAATGTTTTAATTTTGGTTTTTATTGTAATGTTTAATAAAATAAAACTTGTTTGGCCCAAAGATGAGGCTCGATTCTGGTAATGCATGTTATTATTTATTTCAGAGACTCTTTCCCAACTTCTCTAAAAAAAACATTAAACTGAACAAATATAAAAACTGTTATTCTACCAGTTATATTATATGGATGTGAAACATGGACTTTTAGTTTAAGAGGAGAAAATAATCTCTCTATCTGGGATGAAAAAGGATATCCCTGAAAAAAATACTAGTTATAATAAACGTTTGGGAATTATTAATCAAGTTATCAAACCATCCCTTGTACAAAAAAACACCAGATTTACGTTTATATACCACTTTGGCTAGACCAGTGTTGACCTATGGTAGTGAAGCATGGACACTAAAAAGACGACATGAAAGCAGAATAATGGCTTGTGAAAGGAGATTCATGCGCAGAACACGGGTTACACCCAGACGGGATCGGAAAAGGAACCCCGATATCTTAAAAGAATTGAAGACTACCGCCAATTTTGGAATATATTAAGCAGTACCAACTAAATTGGAAACACTATCTAGAAACAATGAGTTCAAATCGGATCCCTAAAGCTGTTTATAATTATATACCAAGAGGACGAAGATTACTGGCCGTCCTATTGAAACGCTGGAGGGAAAATTTTTCTATAGGATCGTAACAAGCCTTGGCCTAATACTTGGAAGGAATAAGAAGAAGAAGAAGAAGATATGAGTATTTGAGAATAAAGTTCTTAGGAATATTTTGGACCAAAGAATGGAGAATATGATATAGGCCTAATAGTGAACTACTTATCTTTATAGGAACTAGTTACAATGAGAAACAGTCAAGTCTCGTAGACAGTGATAGGCAGGACATATGGCACGAATGGAAATGAAATAGGGACATGGAAAAACGCCAGTTGGTAGACCGAAAATGAGGTGGGAGAATAACATTAACACCACGATTTGAGGAAGTATATAATATAGGAGGTGATTGGAAAACAGCTCAGGATAGGGATGTATGGGGAGCTTGTGTCCGCGCGGCCAGGAACCTACGGGTTCGATAGTGCCAGTGAGTTACCCATTGTAACCTTTGTACATGCAGGTATTCACGTACGTCGAGTGTTTAAACCGCTCTCTATTGTTCTAAATCATTAGGTGTAGGAGTTCAACTCAAACGAAAATTTAAAAAATCGCTCTAGCGGTCGCAATTTTCCCTGTGTGCTGGTTTGAATTTGGAAAATCCGTTTCTCTCCTATGGGCAAGTTGAAGAAAAAAATAGTTCATTTATGCACCAAATGGAAAAACTAAAAATATAGTTTATCCTCTCCCGTTATAGTTAAAATATCATTAAAATCTACTTATTAATCTATTTCATTTTCAGACGCAACGGGGGCATCTAAAAACAGTAAAATTACTATATAAATTTATTCAACTGAAAATAAAGAAATACTGTATTATTTTCTTTTTGCGAGCGCACCCCGGCTAATTAGCAAGTTTTATCATAATCCAATCGCATCATTCTCAACCAATCAGATAAAAGATTTCTCTCGCTACGGTCTCTGCTACGCAATAATGTAACATTATTTTAACTTCATTTTATTAAATATGGGACCTCAAGCTAAATATTATGGCCAGGATTTGTATTAAATTTACATATTTAACATTACAACATTAGATTAAATAATAATGTACACTGCTCAAAAAATTAGGGGATATTGTAGAATAACCTATTAAGACTATGTTTTTTTGGAATAGTATTAGATGCAATCACTTTCTATTACTCCAAGATAATGTAAATAAGAGTTTGAAGTTGTTACGTAACCTCGGTACCACACCAGAGGGCAGTGTCTGTACTGTTGATGTGAAAGGGCGGTGTGGGGGTGCATGCTTTGTTGCTGTTTTTAAATCCAGTCCAGTTTTCAGTTAGTGAATGACTTCCCTTAGGGAACAGTGATGCCTCGACAACGTGATTTACCTGAACCAATGGCTTGGAGGGCCATAGGAAGGATGGAAGCTGG
>JASPKZ010010140.1:0-48676 GCA_030220185.1 Diploptera punctata
ATAGAAAAACCTTTAAATACAATTGTTTTAGAATCAACAAAAAGACAAACACAAAGTAATGAAAATTCAGAATTGAAAGAATTATTGCACATTAATTATTTTAATGAGAATCGAAGTGCTTCTGCATTTGCAGAGACTTTGTCTGAAGCTGAAATTAATTTTCAGAAGAAAACATTGTCGAGCCATGCATTTCTGATGATGGAAAAAAGGAAAATGTGACAAGTAATATTTCAGAAAACTATGTAAATGAACAAAAAGAGAAAACAAATGATTTAAGTGGGGTTACATATATGTGTCCAGAAGATAATACAGGAAATGAAAACTCAAATGTTGGAAATGTTTCAGATGAAAGTGAATTTCCTATTAAAGATAAAGCATTGCAAATAAAGTCTAATTATTGTGTGTTGGACAAGTGCTTACCACAGAAAGAAAATATAAAAAGGATAAAATGTTAGAACTGAAAGTTTTGTTAGATCTTCTAAGAAAAGGCAGATAACATTTATTATGATTCAGAATTATCATCTTCAAATACTGAAAATGACAGAAACAATTCATCTGTTGGAATGAATGAAGACAAATCAGCAGTGCATATTTCTAAACTTCAAGATTCATTATTAGAAAGTGAAGAAAAGGAAACTTAGAAGGAGCTTTAAGTAATTTTGAAAATGTCTTTATAAAAAGAAGTATTTGAAAAGGAATTAGCTGAGAGTACAAAATGCAATTCAAAACTTCAAGAATTTTCAAATGCAAGCGGAAAGAAAATTTCAGTTTCAGAAAAAGATTTAAATGATGCTAAAATTCTCTTTTCCAATGACATGTTTGAAAACGATTCATCCAAGGGTAATGTAATGTCTCTTATGAAACCTAACAAAACCATTTCAGAAGTACAGATCTTTTTGAAACCAAATGAGGAAAATGTGATTTTAGATCTGGTTGAAAAGGAATTAGCTGAGAATCCAAAGTGCACTTCAGAAATTCAAGGATTTTCAACTGCAAGTGGAAAGAAAATTTCAGTTTCAGAAAAAGCCTTAAATAATGCTAAAATTCTATTTTCCAATGAAATGATTGAAAATGATTTATCCAAGGAAATTAATGTAATGTCTCATATGAAACCTGACAAAACCATTTCAGAATTAGAAACCATTGTGAAACCAAATGAAGAAAATATATTTTTAGGCAAAGTGTTTGAAAATAAATTAGCTGAAAGTGCAAAATGCACTTTAAAATTTCAAGGATTTTCAACTGCAAGTGGAAAGAAAATTTCAGTTTCAGAAAAAGCCTTAAATGATGCTAAAATTTTGTTTTCTAATGAAATGAATGAAAATGATTTATCCGAGGATGAAATTAACGTAATGTCACTTACAAAACATGATGAATCCATTTCAGAATTACCAACTTTTGTGAAACCAAATGAGGAGAAAAGTTTAGGTGTAGAAAAATCTTCAAATAATATCAGTGTTGGCTTTTCTGAAGCAATATCTGATACTAAGATTGAAACATCTTTAATAAAGAAACCAAATACAATAGATTTGCCGATATATCAACAGTTTACCATTGAAAAAGAAGTGAAAAATTCCAGATTCAGGAAATACATTGAAAACGCTGAGTTTAATGTTTTCCGAAGATGTCATTAGTGAAGAACAACTTGTGATAATATTATATTACCTCCAGGAAATTCAAAACATACAATTTAACTTCTCAAATTTCTATGGATGTTTCTAATGAGATTTTACATATGGAAGATTTGAATAAGAACAGATTTTCCATTTGTAAATCTAAAATTGAAAATAATGAAGTAATTGCTATACTTCCATATAAACAAGTAACAAAAAATAACTTTCATACAATTTTATCTCAAGATGCAGGGTTGGAAAAAAGTAAATTTTCTGAAGAGGAACAAAGGAGTGCTGAATTTAAATGCACAGATAATTTATTAAGTATGTCGTGTAAAACAGATTATCATAAAGGTGATGTTTCTAACAATCTACCCTTTAAGAAGCAGACAATAAGTAAAACAGAAATCAATGGTTTTACAACAGCAAGTGGCAAGATAATTAACATATCTGAAAATGCTCTGAATAAAGTTAAAATAATGTTTACTGAAGATGAATTTGACTTAGAACTTATTAATAAGTCAAAAGTAGGTGAACTAGAATTTCCTGGTAATAGTAAGGAGATTATTACATCTCAAGAGGCTTTAAATAGAATATTTTGGAAGAATTTACATGTAATTAGCATGACAATAGTTGAAAATACAAGTACTGTAAATTCTCCAGTTAGATCACAAGAAATGTTAAAATTTCAGGCTTTACCGACAAATAGCAATAAAGATGTTTCTGTACCTGATAAGTATTAAAGGATATAGAGCATATTTATTCTGAAAAATGTGCATTTGATAAGGAAACGAATATTGAAACTATCATGACATCTACAGGTAAACAGATGCCAGAATCATCAGGTTCTTCAACAGCTAGAGATAAGAAAATTCCAGTTTCTGAAAATATAATATCTGATAATGGTCTAAATGCAGCCAAACTTTTATTTTCTGAAGAGGATTTTGCTACTAAAACTGCACCGTTATGCACAAGTAAACAAATGGCAAAATTCCAAGGTTTTTCAACTGCTAATGGCAAACAAATTTTAGTTTCAGAAGATGCTTTAAATAGAGCCAAACTCTTATTTTCAGAAGAACATGAAAAATCTACGCTTGAAAATTCATTGCCATCTACAAGTAGACAAATAGCAAAATTTCAGGATTTCTCAGCTCTTAGTGGCAGACAAGTTTCTGTTTCTGAAAATGTTATAAATAGTACTAAATCTTTATTTTCTGAAGTAAGTAAAAAATCAGTTACATTAACAAGTAAGAAATCAACAGAGTTCAGAGATTTTTCAACTGCTAGTGACAAAGAAGTTACAATTTCTGAAAACAGTTTGAATAAATCAAAAATATTATATTCTAAGGAAACTGAAAAAGTAGACTTTGATAGTAAATCGTCATTGATAGGTAAACAAATGGCAAAATTCCAAGTTTCTTCAACTGCTAGCGACAAAGAAGTTTTAGTTCTGAAGATGCTGTAAATAGAGCCAATTATTGATTTTTGAAGAAGGTAAAAATGCAACTTCATTGTTATCTACAAATAAACAATCAGCAAAATTCCAAGGTTTTTCAACTGCTAGTGGTAGAGAAATTCAAGTTTCTGAAGATGCTCTAAACAGAGCCAAACTTTTATTTTCTGAAGAAGGAGAAAATACAGCTGCAGTGCCATCTACAAGTAAACAAATATCAAAACTCCAAAGTTTTTCAACTGCTAATGGCAAGATGTCCCAATTTTAGATGAAGCTCTAAATAGAGCCAAACTTTTAATTCCTGAAGAAGGTGAAAAGACAACTTCAATGATATTTAAAAGTGAAGAATCAGTTACATTTCAAGGTTTTTCAACTGCTAGCGGCAAAGAAGTTCCCGTTTCTGAAGAAGCTCTAAATAGAGCCAAACTTATATTTTCTGAAGAAGGAGAAAATACAACTGCAGTGCCATCTATAAGTAAACAAACATCAAAATTCCAAGGTTTTTCAACTGCAAGTGGCAAGAAAGTTCCCATTTCTGAAGAGGCTCTAAATAGAGCTAAACTTTTATTTTCCGAAGAAGGAGAAAATACAACTGCAGTGCCATCTACAAGTAAACAAACATCAAAATTCCAAGGTTTTACAACTGCTGGCGGCAAAGAAGTTTCAGTTTCTGAAGAAGCTCTAAATAGAGCAAAACTTTTGTTTTCAGAAGAAGGAGAAAATACAACTGCAATGCCATCTATGAGTAAACAAACATCAAAATTCCAGGGTTTTTCAACTGCTAGTGGCAAGGATGTTGTAATTCGGATGAAGCTCTAAATAGAGCTAAACTTTTATTTTCTGAAGAAGGAGACAATACAACTGCAGTGCCATCTACAAGTAAACAAACATCAAAATTCCAAGGTTTTACAACTGCTGGCGGCAAAGAAGTTTCAGTTTCTGAAGAAGCTCTAAATAGAGCAAAACTTTTGTTTTCAGAAGAAGGAGAAAATACAACTACAATGCCATCTATGAGTAAACAAACATCAAAATTCCAAGGTTTTTCAACTGCTAGTGGCAAGGATGTTGTAATTTCGGATGAAGCTCTAAATAGAGCTAAACTTTTATTTTCTGAAGAAGGAGACAATATAACTGTAGTGCCATCTACAAGTAAACAAACATCAAAATTCCAAGGTTTTTCAACTGCAAGTGGCAAGAAAGTTCCCATTTCTGAAGAGGCTCTAAATAGAGCTAAACTTTTATTTTCCGAAGAAGGAGAAAATACAACTGCAATGCCATCTATGAGTAAACAAACATCAAAATTCCAGGTTTTTCAACTGCTAGTGGCAAGGATGTTGTAATTTTGGAGAAGCTCTAAATAGAGCTAAACTTTTATTTTCTGAAGAAGGAGACAATATAACTGTAGTGCCATCTACAAGTAAAACAAACATCAAAATTCCAAGGTTTTTCAACTGCTGGTGGCAAAGAAGTTTCAGTTTCTGAAGAGGCTCTAAATAGAGCAAAACTTTTATTTTCTGAAGAAGGAGAAAACACAACTGCAATGCCATCTCCATCTGCAAGTAAACAAACATCAAAATTCCAAGGTTTTACAACTGCTGGCGGCAGAGAGGTTTCAGTTTCTCAAGAAGCTCTAAATAGAGCTAAACTTTTATTTTCCGAAGAAGTAGAAAATATAACTGCAGTGCCATCTACAAGTAAACAAACATCAAAATTCCAAGGTTTTTCAACTTCTAGTGGCAAGGAAGTTGCAATTTCTGATGAAGCTCTAAATAGAGCTAAACTTTTGTTTTCCGAAAAAGAAGAAAAAACTACTGCAATGGCATCTACAAGTAAACAAACATCAAAATTCCAAGATTTTTCAACAGATAGCGACAAAGAAGTTTCTGTTTCTGAAAATGCTCTTAATAAGGCCAAAATTTTATTTTCTGGAACTGAATTTGATGATAAAATATTTGGAAATAAACTGAAAACTTATAAATCAAAATTGCAGAAGTTTACAGAGCTGAATAGTAATATGAATTCTTTAGATATAGCATTACTTTCTCAAGATGTAATTAATGAATTTTCAAAGAATGAACTGTGCACTTCTTGGGTTAGTGAAAATATATCAGACAGTTGTGATCTTAAAATTACTAAAAGTAAACACGATGCTGAAAATTCAAATAAAAAAAATCTCCATATAAATTCAGATGAAGAAAGTCTTGATTCTCCTAAAATAAATGAAATTAATCATAATTTTATAGAAGATTTAACTTCATTTGATGAAACAGAATTAAGTTTATCGCCAGTGTTAAAATCATCATTAACATCGAGGAAGGTTAAACATATTTCAGCTAAAAAACAAATAAAGAATCGGCTGAGTCTTTCAAGAAAAAATAAATTGAAGCACAGTGATTTAAATAAGTCATGTATAGTGAAAAATGACATAAACATGAATAAGACTGGTGAAGAGACTAGCATGAAACATTCTGTTGTTGAAAAAGTAGCAGAAGATAATGGGGAAAATTATTGCAATAGGAAGAAGAGAGATGCGTTAGTAACTCTTACACAAGAAGTGCAGGAAAGTGCAGCAGCTTTACTTGCAGACGAAGATATGTTTGATGCTTCGTTGTGGAGTTACATATCGTGCCCTGACATGGTGTATGATCATCCATGTGCCCCAGCTGCAGTAGTGTGTTCTGAAGAATCTGTAACTAGAGCTGATGACACTGGTACTTGCAGTAGTCCAGTTTTGGGCGGTGGAGATCGCAGAAAGAAAAGGAGCAAATTCAGTCAAAATTCTAATTGTAGCAGTTTAAAGCAAAGTTCTCCAAAGATGAAGTCATCAAGTTTTAAGGTAAGGTAATATGCTATCATTGAATATACTAGGGTGGATCAAATATAAACCGGAATTTGTATCTGGAGGCTCTGGTAGTGAACTGCAAAGGTTGCGATTTGGAGGGGAAGTTGGTGGGGTGTCTGGAGTAGGGATCTTGATGTGTCGCACTCCGAAGAGCGGCCGCTTGCTTCAGTACGCCATGAGCAAGCAAGAGGTACACACATCTGTTGCGCAACGCATTATTATTAAGTTTTTGGCGAAAGAAGGCACTAAACTTTCTGAAATTTTGAGAAGGCTCCATGTGCAGTTTGGGGAAGCAACCCTTTCAAAGACGCAGGTGTATGATTGGCGCAAAAAAATTTTAGCGGGCCGGGATTCAGTGGAAAATGAGCCTCACCAAAGACGGCAACGAACAAGCATCACTGCAGACAACATTCATGCTGTACGGGACCTTATTGAGGAGGATCGGCGCGTAACAATTTCTGAAATTGCTTCACACATTGGAATAAGCTTCGGAAGTGTTCAAGCCATCATCAGTGATGAACTCAAATTCCGAAAATTGTCTGCCAGGTGGGTTCCTCGGCTCCTCAGCCAGGAACAAAAGAAATTGACGAAAAACTGATGAAAATGCATTGGACACCTCTGGAACATCCTCCTTACAGTCCAGATTTGTCACCCTGTGACTACCATTTGTTTGGGCCACTGAAAGAAGACCTGGGAGGAAGGCGGTTTGGTGACAATGCAGCGGTAGAGGAGTTCGTGCGCAACTGGCTGACTACATGTCATCCCTCATTCTTCAAGGACAGCATTAAAAAGTTGCCAAACTCGATGGCAAAAGTGTGTTGGAAATGCAGGAGACTGTGTAGAAAAATGAGGTGGTGGTTTTGTATTTTTTTGTTAATTCAATAAAATTGTAAACAATAATTCCGGTTTATATTTGATTCACCCTCGTATGTAGGAAATAACACTATAAGGTTTATTTTAATTATATTTGTGTTGTGTGTTTTCACTCACCTTATATTTTTTGAGTTTTATGCAGACCTGGTTTCTTTGCTAACTGTGCGACATTCTCAATGCTTCACAACTGTTGTCTTGCGGTTGTCCCTCCTGAAAATTAACTTCCAAATCAAATTGTTTTCCCTTTCACCGGAAATTTCAAAATTCATGTTTTTTTTTCTTGCATATTTGGGAGAAAATTTACACACGCAAGAATAAAAAGAAAACCGTGAATTTTGAAATTACCGGAGAACGGGAAAAAATTTGATTTCGAAGTTTATCGATCAGCCAACAGAGGGTGCAGAAATTAATTTGCAGGAGGAACAACCGCAATACAGCAATTGTGAAGCATCGAGAATATCCAACAGTTAGCGACAAAACCAGGTCTGCATAAAAATCAAGAAATATGAGGTGAGTCAAAACACACAACTCAAATATAATTAATATGCTATCATAATTAAAACATTTTGTCTGTTCATTCATACCTCTTAGAGTTGTTTTTGTCGAACATATGTTTCAGAGCTTCTTAGCCTCTTCGTCAGCGATTACAGGGGCTAAGAAGCTCTGAAACATATGTTCGACAAAAACGGCTCTTAAGACGTAAGAATGAACAGACAAAATATTTTAATTATTAAACAAACCTCTTAATGTTACTTTCTATTGTATTTTAAAATATGCTATCATTTTATTTTAGAAAGAAAAAATTAATGCCCGGACTGGAATTCAAACCCCGGACTCTGATGCTGCACGTCAGTATGATACTGATTACACCATCTGAACTCCGATATGAACGTCAGCAATTCTTTCCACATATACAATTCTCTTTCATCAGAAGACCGGTAGCCGTCGCTACCAACGTCATTTGACGACTTCTATTTGAAGTATTTTTTATTGAGAATTTATACATTACTTTTAACCGGTAAAGCTTCATATTTTGATGTAATATTTTAAATTAACACTTTCCAGAATTGGACATAGTTTTATTTTAGTGGTGTAATCGGTATTATACTGACACAGTCAGAGATCCGGGGTTCAAATCCTGTCCGAGCATTAATTTTTCTTTTTAAAATAAAACTATGTTAGACTTATATGAATGTGTCTAAATGGCTCAAAGAGTAGGTTGCATGTAGGCAAACAGTTTTCAGACACTTTTGAAATCCAGAATGGGTTGAAGCAAGGAGATGCACTATCTCCTCTACTATTTAATTTTGTACTAGAGCATGCCATTAAATCTTTAGAGAATGAGGAAGGCTTACAACTGAATGGTATTAATAAGCTGTTAGTTTATGCTGATGATGTAGTGCTACTGGCTGATAGCAAGGAGATACTAAAGGCCAACACGCACACACTATTGAGTAACACTAAGAAATTAGGACTGGAAGTAAATATCAGTAAAACTAAATGTATGGTCACACGTAGAAATTCAGTATATAATGGAAATGGACAGCTGATGACAAATGAGGGAAATTTTGAGGAAGTGGCTGAATTGAAATACCTAGGAACAATAATCACAAATAGGAATGAGATGCACAAAGAAATTAAACATAGGCTCAATTCTGGAAATGCATGCTATTATGCATTGCAGAGACTTTTGATGTCCCAACTCCTTTCAAAAAACATTAAGCTGAAAATATATAAAACTATTATTCTACCAGTTATATTATATGGGTGCGAAACATGGACTCTTACTTTAAGGGAGGAAAGGAGATTACGAGTATTTGAGAATAAAGTTCTTGGGAAAATTTTTGGACCAAAGAGAGATGAACAGACAGGTGAATGGAGAAGACTACATAACAATGAACTACTTGGTCTTTATAGGAAGCCAGATATAATAAGAACAGTTAAGTCTCGTAGACTGCGATGGGCAGGACATGTGGCACGTATGGGGAATGAAAGACTTGCATGGAAGCTTCTTGTAGGGAAGCCAGAGGGAAAATGCCCAGTTGGTAGACCAAGAATGAGATGGGAGAATAACATAAACTATGATTTGAGGGAAGTAGATTATACAGGGAATGATTGGAAAGCATTAGCTCAAGATAGGGATGTATGGAGAGCCTATGTCCGCGGCCATGAACCTACGGGTTCGATAGTGCCAGTGAGTAAGTAAGTAAGTAAAATAAAACTATGCCCAATTGTGGAAAATGTTCATTTAACATATTAACATCAAAATATGTTATCATAATTGATAGAAAGTAACACTGAGAGTTTTTTAAATTAAAACTTTGTATTGGAAATGTAAATCTTATATTAAATATAATTAAAATTCTAAATTGGGAATAATTCGATAAGGAATAACATAATTGAAAAATATATTAAACCAACCATATATTTAAACTATTATGCCCATGAAAAACATAACTTATTCACCAATACAAAAATTTACTTCTGTCTGGCAAAGAATATCTTTAATCCATTAAATGTATTACCTACCTACCTATAATGGTGTATCCCATTGCTGACCCATAGCCATTTCTTTGTAAGGAGTTACTAGACCAAGTTAATATTTAGTTACCTCATTTGCTCTTAGATGTCATGGATGACATGTGGTCAACACACTGACCCAATGAGACATCTAACAGGCAACTAAGATATTACTAGAACATTGATGTTGGTAAATTTTGCATAGAGGCTTCTTTATTCAGGCTTAAGGATCTTTTACGAGCCTGAAAATCTTCAGACTTGGGACCCATGGCTTAAAATCCCTCCCGGAGGTTTTGCTCCTTGGATTTTTCCATCCTTAAAACATCCATCGACCCTGGCCAGGTTTGAACCCGTGACCCTTGGAATCAGAGACAAGGAGCATAACCACCAGTCTGCTGTGGCCGACACTAAATGTATTAGTAACATTGCAAAATCCCAATTTTTAACAAAAGCTGGCGCTGATATAAATCCTAACCTAGAACATTAATTATATTCAAGTAATGAATTAAAATGAAATTTTATCCTTTCATTATAGACATGAATATTTATAATAATATCGTCAACATCACTTTCTTAACGTATTTTAATCAGTTATTTCTTGTATTATATGAATTAAGTATATAGTATTTGAAATTATTAATGTTCTGCACAAATTACAAGAGTCTGGATAATACTAATATATATTTTATTTACTTGTAGAAGAGACCAGCCTTTCTGCTAAATATTGGAGTGCAAGAGAGCGAATGATTTCATTATCAAGTGCTCGACATTAGATACCAACCAACCATATTTTATTTACTCCAAGCGCAAATAGGCCTAGAAGGCCCTTGGCCTACCATCTGGCTGCTGGCCTCATGTCCACATGTGTTAATCACAGAGACAATCATCTAGCCAATGTAGGGGTGACATGGTGGTCAGCATGTCGGGTTTCCCCAGCCTTTATAGCTGGTCTTCTCAACCTGGAGTCACTACTTACTGTAGCTAGCCAAATACCTCACGATGCTGGGTGGCACCAGTCCCATACTGGCCAAAATTCTATGAGAAAATTTCTTCCCCGATCGGGACTCAACCAGTAAAAGTCCCATAAAGCCTGTATATATATATATATATATATGTGTGTGTGTATTATATATTGAAGATTGTTTACTAATTTGATCTAATGGCTTTTAGGTTCCTTATAAGAATACAACTCCAGTAGCAGAAAACTTGACTCCAAAATGTACAACCAAAAAAATAGGGAGACAATTAGACTTCAGCACACCATTTGCCAAGCGATTGAAAATTTCAGAAGTGAAAAAAACGGAAAAAATTTGTAAAAGTAATTATTTGGAGAATAAGAATGTAGCTGCAGAAAGACAAGCTGCTGCAGATGCTCAAGATGCACTTATAAAACACAAATTGTCCCTAGGAGCTACATCACGACCTTGTAAGGGCAGTTACTACCTTTCCAAACAGCAGACACATTTACAGAGAACATGGCAGGAGGTGGTGGAAGGTGAAGCACCAGGCAACTATACACGTAAACAGGTAAATATAAAGTAATGTCTGCTACTGTGGTCTTGTGGTAACATCATTCCTTGGACAATTCTGACATAGCAGGCCTAGGGTCGATCCCTGACCAGGAGAATTTTCTTGAATGAAGGTTTTTTTTGGGAATTTTCCTCACCTATAAGAAAAATATTTGGAAATTTTAATGCTCAAATATTGTATTTTACGGACTATAAGACACACTGTTTTCTTCAAAAAATTGCCTCCGAAAATTCAGATGCGTCTTGTATATAAAAGGGGGCATGTCGTAGCGTAGTGGTTAAGGCACTGCGCTACAAGCCAGAAGGTCGAGGGTTCAAGTCCTGATGGGGTCAGGATTTTTAAACTGACCCAAACCCTTTGGCAGCACCATGGCAGCCTCTAATGGAAATGAGTACCAGATGCTTGTTCTGGTGGTAGAGGCGACCATCACATAGGGCTGACAACCCGGCTGACATCAAGTGCCAATTGTCCAGAAAAAGTGGGAGCCTTAACCTCCTACTACCACAAGGGCCTCTCGAGGCCTGTAGTGGGATTACTTTACCTTTACCTTATATATATATGAAATGCCCATTGTTTGATTTAAAATTCCCGCCAGTCTTAAAAATGGTCATATATTTGATGCCGTGGCCAACATTGGATTCAACTGGCAGCAGCAGTGCACCATTGTGACGAACGTGAGTTGCAGGTATTCACAAGCTTGCTAACAGTCTCCATCCTGACCTGCCATCACAAACCCAGAACACTATCGAGCCTATGAGCGTCATTGCAGTCTACGATGCCAGTGAACTTGAACAAATGGTTGATGAATCAAACCCAACATGAATTTGTGCCGAAGGGAGCTTTAAAACGACATACAGTCAAACAAATTTGTCCGTGGATAAAAAAGTCGTGGTCTAGAGTGAAAGAAGACATTTGTTAAATCTTTTTAAGAAGTGCAGTGTAAGTAACACTCTCGATGGCAGTGAAGACCATCTTTATAAAGAGGACAACGATGACGACGAAGAGGTAGAAGAAAGTTCACATAATGATTTTCAGGGATTTTAAAGGTCTGAACGGTTTTATAAACTAAGATTTTTTTTAGTCTGGCTTTGCAATCTAGTAATAAAAATGGTAAAAATGTTTTTTTTTAAATTGCTTAAAAATTAAGGTGCATCTTATACTCCGTCATCTTATAGTCCATAAAATACAGTAGTCCTTGAACACCTTTGGCCATCATAATCGCTCTCTCATATTTGCTTTGTTTAATAAGAATTTCTTATACTCCTCTCTATATACAATACAAAAATATATCATCCACATAAATTGGTTTGCCAAAGTGGTGCGTAAATTGAAAATAGACATCGTCAAGTGCGAAACCTGAAGCATGAAAAGTGCATTGGGTAGCATTAGAATTTATGAGTGAGTGGTGTGTCTTGCTTATGTTGTGTCAGGTAGTTTGAAATTGAGCTGATCACTCATCCAAAGAAGGCCTTCATGTCCTTTTGTTATCGGAAGTATTTTTTTTTACTTATTTTTGTTTTATATTGGACGTACCTAATATTTGTTGTAAACTCAAAGAAACTAAGAAATTCAGAGATTCTTTTTTTTAATCAAATCCCTTTTTTTCTACCAATCATAGTATTTTGTTTGAAAGTATCTCTCATAATTTTATAATGTAGGTAAAATTACTAAAAGTTTTGTTTTTCTTGTGTTGTGACAATATTTTTATGTTTAAATTGTCTAAAAGATCATTTGGTATTCTATTTTTATAGCTCTTGGCATTTGGTGTAAAAGAAAGCACTACAAATGTGACATCAGAGAATGCAATTGAGTTCAGATTTTCTGCTTGGGACTATTACAGGTATCTTAATATTCTTACAGTACAATTTCACATTATTAACATTTTTTGAATATTGCACTTTATTATCATATTTCAAAGGTAATATTTCTAAAAGAAAATCTACATACCTTCATCCATTCTACGTAGTAGACACTGAAAATTGCCATGACAAAAATTTATATATATATATGTCTAGCAGCTGAATTTTTTTTAGACATATAGCAATCAATTAAAAGAGTAACATTGGTCTTAAATATTAAATTTATCACTTGTCACTGAATGACAAATTTTATTTGAAGAGAAAAATATACTAAGTTAATGTTGGGAAGTAAACAGAAAAGAATTCAATTGCAATGGATACCTGCACATTGTGGAATTGCTGGAAATGACACTGCTGATTTTCTTGCCAAAAAAGGCTCCAATCTAATTCAGAATACTACTAAAAGCTTACCTTTCACATCCATAAAAAGAATAATTAAAAACAAATATAAAATCAAACAAAACCAAGACCTATGTAATAAAGCCAAAGACAAAAAATGGAATATTTTAGTAAAGAAGCCAGATATTATTCCAGAAATTCCATGTAAAACTACAGTAGCAAAATGTAGACTGCTTACAGAACATGACTATTTGGCCAAACATTTATATGAAATAGGAATCTACACGAATCTAAATTGTCCTCTATGCAACAAAGGCGAAGAAATTAATGAAGAACGCCTACAAACCTGTGAAGTATTACCTGTTGGATCCACCATAGAGAAATATTGGAGAGCAAGAACGCTAATGGCTTCGTTGCCAAGGCCCAGCATTTGAAACAACAACATTATGAGGTATAACACTGGTCAACAGTGGTTTGTTGCCCTTGATATAAGATTAATTTCGGATATATTTATGCTCACAATTCATGAAACTATCAATGATTTTGGAAGATTTGTTCTGTTTTTTTTAAATCTTTATTTTCATGTTACACTACAAAAATCAGAAAATATGAAAAATATAACATATATATTTATAATGTCAATTGTTTTTTGAAAAATTAGTAAGCACTGATGTAAATAGAAAGAAAAATATCGAAAACCCATGTTATACTTCAGTGAAATGCTCTAAACTCGACTTCATTATTATCCAGTGTAAGATATACAGGGTGGACCGCTCGAATGGACCTAATTTCAATTGCTTGTTACTGGCAAACGGTTGAAGATAGAAACTTAAAACAACGTTCATAGTACAGAAAAACTCACCAAGTTTCGAATCCTGTCGGTAGATGGCACAAAGATACGTTTTCGTTCTTAGAATTTAATTGTTTGTGAAAATGGCGACTCCGCAGATGAAAGCGCAAGCTGGACCTAATTTCAATTGCTTGTTACTGGCAAACGGTTGAAGATAGAAACTTAAAAACAACGTTCATAGTACGGAAAAACTCACCAAGTTTCGAATCCTGTCGGTAGATGGCACAAAGATACGTTTCTCGTTCTTAGATTTAATTGTTTGTGAAAATGGCGACTCCGCAGATGAAAGCGCAAGCTGTTTTGTGGTATGCGGAGTTTAAATCAATCATTAGAGTTCAAAGGGAGTTCCGGCGTGTGTTTAACCGTGATGCTCCAACTGCTAGAAGCATAAAGAAGTGGCGTGATACATTATTAGCTACAGGATCTGTGTTGAAGAAGCATGGTGGTGGTCGCAGAGCATCCGATGAAATGGTAGCAAATGTTCAAGCCGCATTTGAGCGAACGCCACCGGAAGTCATTAAGAAGAGCTTCGCGGGAACTTCAAATACCAAAATCGACATTACAACGGATTGTCCACAAACGCCTCAAACTGCACGCATATAAAGTGCAGTTAGTGCAACGTCTGGAGCCGAATGACATGCGAAACGAGTGGAATTCGCCAATACGATGCTGGACCGTCTCGGCGCTGATCCTGACTTCATGACCAAGATTTTCTTCTCGGACGAAGCCACTTTCCATTTGTCAGGCAAGGTAAACCGGCATAATGTTGCGGATCTGGGGATCGGAGAATCCTCACGCTATTCAAGAGCATGTTCGTGATAGTCCGAAGATGAATGTTTGGTGCAGTTTGTCACATAATAAGGTCATTGGACCGTTTTTCTTCGCCGAGAAAACTGTTCGTGGTACCACATATCTTGACATGCTGGAGCAGTTCTTCTTTCCACAAATTGAACAACTGCAGCCTAACATCGTTTTCCAGCAAGATGGTGCTCCTCCCCACTGGTCCAATGAAGTTCGTACGACTTTGGACAACATTTTCCCTGGCCGTTGGATTGGTAGGGGAGGACCAATTGCGTGGCCCCCGAGATCTCCCGATTTAACACCACTGGATTTCTTCTCTGGGGCTATGTCAAAGATAAAGTTTACACCACCCCAGTCAAAGACCTTCGTGATCTTCGTGAGCGCATCATAGAGGCTATTGAGAACATTCCGAAGACATACTCCAACGTACTTGGCAAGAAATTGTTCATCGCTTTGATATCGTCACAGTGACTGCTGGGGCTCATATAGAGATGTGGGGTGATCTGGATATCAAACTTGGTGAGTTTTTTCTGTAATATGAACAGTTGTTTTAAGTTTCTATCTTCAACCGTTTGCCAGTAACAAGCAATTGAAATTAGGTCCATTCGAGCGGTCCACCCTGTATATATTAATTGGTGTTTCCCGTATAATGTATCATATTTATATTATTATTATTATTATTATTATTATCATCATATTATTGTTATTACCCTATAAAATGTTTGTTTGTTTTTGGGGGCACGCCGTAGCATAGTGGTTAAGGCACTGAGCTACAAGCCGGAAGGTCGAGGGTTCAAGTCCCGGTGGGGTCAGGATTTTTAAACTGACCCAAACCTTCTGGCGGCACTAAGGCCCTGGGGTCGAATCAGCCTCTAACGGAAATGAGTACCAGACACTTGTTCTGGGGGTAAAGGCGGCCGTCACGCAGGGCTGACAACCCGGCTGACATCAAGTGCCGATCGTCCAGAAATAGTGGGAGCCTTAACCTCCTACTGCCCCAAGGGCCTCCTGAGGCCTGTAGTGGGATTACTTTACTTTACATGACATTTACATTGCTACATTTATTGTATCTTTAATGGTTTATAATTAGTATAGTGTATATCTATATTTGTCGAATATTTATTTGTATTTGTGCTGGTTGAGTGGAAGAGAGGGCCTTATGGCTTAACTCTGCCAGAATAAATAAAGTATTATTATTATTATTATTATTATTATTATTATTATTATTATTATAAATGCTTTTATGAGATTTTCTTCTATAATTTTTTAGGGAACAATCTCTTTTTAAAGACCAGCAGTAATCTGCCATCATGTGGCGGTCCCATCTACCCTGATACCTTTACTTTTAGATCCTAGTGAAAGATTTTTAGATCCCTGTTTGTCGCTATAATTTCCTAAATTATCCGGAAATCTGTCCAGTTGACTGTGGAGAAAGTATAAATTTATACTCATATTTGCTCCCAGAATCTTGAAGCTTATCAACGTGTTTTGCATAATTTCTTTATAATTTGGTGCTTTGTAGTTATCTAGGAAATTGTCTACTACCAGTACAAAACCCTTCCAAGCTTCACTTTCCGGAACAGTCATAACTTTGATAAAATTTGCATCTTTCATCAATTGCCGAATTTGAGGATCATCAAATATTCCACCTTTTAACTTTTACATACTGAGCTTAGGAAATTTCCTACAAATGTATTTGATACATTTTCCTTCATTGTCCAACGCTTTGACGAATTGTTTTATCATATCCAGATGCATGTTGTGAGTACTTTAATTTTGTCAAATAACTGAGATCACGGCCGATGATAGGAGTGAGGGGTGTGAGAGTGGGGATCATGTGATGTTTGTATAAGCGAAAAAAAATGCGCAGAAATCAAATCATGACTGGAAACATAAATTTTATTAGTAACAAGCTGTTTACTGTTTAAGATATAAGATACGCAAAATTCATAAAAAACTAGAGCACATTCAGCACTTTCATGAATATATTCGTAAACTGTGCACTTGAAAACATAGAAATACAGAGATATCCAGGGCAACAAAAAAATATTTTTTTTTGTAGAGCTGTGTAATCATTGAAATTCATCGGAGAACATTTTTTGACAACTCGCCTCATAGATATTTTATAGTCGGAGTTATGGCTGAGGATGAACGTGATTACGTTTGAAACCGCAGTATCGTGAAAAACATGAAATCTATGAGGTGAGTTGTAAAAAAAGTTCTCCGATGAATTTCAAAGAAAAATATATTCCTGAACCGGGATTTGAACCCAATGTCTCTGGTTCTGTACATCAATGCTCTATCCACTAAGCTTACCAGGCATTCCAATTCAAACACATATTATTTCTCTCTTTTATTATTGAATTCCCACGTGCCGAGGTATGAACTTTTCGTACCACTATGTCTAGCAGCTTCTTTAACAAGGAGACTTTAATAGGAATCACACCACATTTATAGCCAGTGAAGCTTATTTTTGATCCTTGACCTTCAGCTCTATGTGCTAATGCTACTACACTGAGCTGTCCAGACGTTTAATCCAAAGAAGTTTGTTTTTGGATGGGAAGGAATGTTTGGGTAGCTCAGTGGTAGACATCAGCATGTAGAGCCGATAGTCCAGGGCAAGATTTTTCTCTTTATAATTAAATATGGTAGTTTTTTTTAGAAGATTTTTATGAGGAGAGGTAGGAAACATTTGATTTTATCATAAATATGGTAGTACTCAGATTATAAAGAATGTAAAATGTCCATTGACAAAATATCATCATCATCATCATAATCATCCATGAAAGTATTAGGCCATTTGGCCTGTTATGGTCTCAAAGAGGAATTTTCCATCCAGCGCTTTTTTGGACATCCCAGTGATCTTTTGCCTTGGGGGCAGTGGCGAAGTATGGCTTTTGGAATTCTATGAGATGGCATTCATTGAAGATGGGCTTTCCAGTTGTTCTGGTAGTTTTGTATATGGTGAAGAATGGTTTCTACATCCAACTCTTCCATAATTTCCTCATTTCTTTTATGGTCCCACTTTGTGTAGCCTGCTGTTCGGCGCATAAATCACATCTCATTTGCTGTTATTCGGCTTTCATCTCTTCTTCGTATTGTCTATGCTTCACTACCATAATACTGGTCTTGCGAGAACCTTATAAAGCCGTAATCTTGTGTTCTTCTGTACTAAAGATGGTTTCATTATACTGTTAATTAACCCCATTGTTTTTGTAAAATTTGTGATTTTCTTTGATATATCAGCTTCATCTTGAAATGTTAAATTATAACCCAAATAATTAAATTCATTTACTCGTTCTAAAATTTCATCATCCAAAACAATTTTGCTAGGTATAGGGTATTTTCCCACAAAGGCCATCACTTTAGTTTTCTTTGTATTGATTTCCATATTGTACCTTTTTGCAATTATATTAAAATTGTGTATAGAATACTGTAAATCTGTTTCTGTTGGAGCTATTAATACCAAATCATCTGCAAAAAGCAAAGAGTCTATTTCATGGTTTCTATTAATTTGGATAGAACCGTGTCTCATCTGTCGCCAATCTTGGAGTATTCTATCCATGTATATGATAAAGAGCAAGGGCGAGAGGTCACATCAGGATGTGACAAAATATCTAATTTATATATTATTTTTGTTTGAAGTGTGTCAGTTTGCCGTGAGAATACTTGTGGAATACCGTGGGTGATGGTGCACAGCTGGATTGGATGCAAAAGGAACTGCAGGAGTAGAGGAAGTTAAGAGAGCGTTCCTCAGCAGTCTTGGTGTGGAACCAGCGCTAGTGCCTGCAGGTTGGGTCACTAATCAGTATCGCTGGCCTTGTCTGGAAACTTGCTGCTACAGAATGCAGTTTTCCTCAACAGTTTGCTGCTAGGTATTACTATGTCTTATTTTTCATGTTCATATATATACATACGATATGAGAAAATAAATGACACTCATTTCAGAAAGGTAACCATTTTAAATTGTGGTGACCATGCCAAGAAACCATCGGTTTAAGTCCGCAAACTGTATTTTTGTAGAGGAGCGAGAAGAAGTGATGTGGATAAAAAAAAAATTGGAATTCTGGAAATAATTAGAACTATGTGCTGAATGCATTATACAACCTCCATATGTATTGTAAATGCTCTAAATTAATTTTAGAGCTGTAAATCTTCTATAATTTTAAAAACTAATTTCTCATAATTTCAATTTTAATTTTCAAAGAGTGAATTTCAATTGCTTGTAAAAAGGCATTTTTAAACTTAGAAGGTTTTTTTTTTTTTAAATGAACATAATTTCATGCCAAATTAAAATTAATTATAAATAAAATTTGATTTTTTTTACAACTTACGGGGTCTTTTCTTTGGAATGGTCACCAATTAAAACAAAATAAAAAGTGCTTTGATCTAATACCTTGGAATGTCATTTAATTCTGATACATTTGTACTAGAAATATGTAATTTTGAAAATAAAAAAGATAATGCGTTAATTTCTCTTTTGGAAAAATATGTTTTATTATAAATGATTAATTCTCATACATGTTGCGTATCATTCATATTGTCCCTCAATGGTCTAGGGGCTAAGTTCCTTGCCTCTAGTCCCAAGGATCGAAGGTTCAAATCTGGCTGGATTCAATGAATTTTTTAGGATGAAAAAAAATTCAAGAAGTCCTTTAGAAAGGACATTAAGCCATGGGTCTAGAGTCTGAAAATTTTCGGGCTCATGAAAGAACCTCAAGACTAAATTTGAGTCTCTGATCAAAATTTAATTGGACTTTTCTGTCTGAATAATCTTCTTCTTCTTCACTTCACGGGCTAGGCAAATTGCCTGTTCCGTCTCACAGTTGTTCTGTCCATCTTTTCACTGGCCTTCCTACATTCATTGAACCTCTTGGCTTGTAGTTGAATGCTGCTCTTGGTAATCTTGATACATTCATTCTTTCCACATGTGTAAACCATTTCTCTCTATATTCTCTGATTTTCTCATCCAATGGATATATATTTAACTCTGTTCTTATATCTTCATTCCTTATCCGATCCAATCTTGTGCAGCCTTTTGTTCTTCTAAGGAAGTTCATTTCTGTGCTTTGTATTCTACTTTGCAGTTTTTTGGTCATTACCTAAGTTTCGCTCCCATAAAGTAATGCAGGAACTGCCAATGTTTTATAAAACTTCAATCTAGTATCTCTAGTCTGAATAATTTCAGTCAAATTTAGTCTTGAGGTTCTTTCATGAGCCTAAAAATCTTCAGACTCTAGACCCATGGCTTCTTGAATTTTTTTCATCCTAAAAAATTCATCGACTCCAGCCAGATTTGAACCTGTGATCCTTGGGACTAGAGGCAAGGAACTTAACCAACTCATTCATAAAAATAACTGTTTTGTTCGCTCACAGATGCCTGACACCAAACATGTTGCTTCTGCAACTGAAGTATCGCTATGATAGAGAGATTGATGACTGTCAGAGACCTGCTATTAGAAAAATTCTCGAGCATGACGACTCACCTGCCAGAAGATTAGTTCTCTGTGTTGCAAGAATAATTAAGGTAAAACGATAAAGCGAATCTGTATTTTAATGTGTAATATAGAAGTTAGTCAAATATGAGATTACTTTTTTTTTAACTCGCATAATAACATTTGAATAAGAACAGTAGTTAAATTATGTAGTAGGGAAATAACACTATGATGTTTATTTTAATATTGATTAGTTGTTTCTTGATTCACCTCAAGACTTCTTAACAACCCAAGGCAGACCTCGAGTTTGATTCACCTACAATTGTGACATTCTCAATTGCTGTAATTACGTTTCACAACTGATGTCCACACGGCCTACTATCTCCGGTAAACTGAAAGAACGTGCCATCTGATGGCTGACCAATGAAATTCCAAAAGTTCGTCGGTCAGCCATCAGATGGCGCGGAGGTCAGTTTACAGGAGAGGAGGCCGTTGGACATCAGTTGTGAGCGTAATACAGCATTGAGAATGTCACAAATGAAGTGAAGAAACTCGAGTCTGCTTGGGAGTTAAGAAGTATGAGGTGAGTCAAGAAACAACTAAACAATATTAAGAAAAGTATTATCAAGCTTTTAATTAGAAAATTGGGCCAATAAGGGTGGGACTTAATCTGAAAGCTGAATATTTCAGTGGAAAATCTTTCAATCTTCTTCTTCTTTTTCTTCTGTGAGCTTCATGGCCTTTTAATCTAGCCTCACCCTCCCTTGTAATAATCAACTTTCTCTCCTGTCTTGCGCTTTATTCCTCCATTCTTTAACTCTCAAATCTGCCTAGACATCATCCAATCATCTCAATTTCTGTTACGCCACATTACGTTGACCTTCAAGTTTTGAATTCAAGATTATTTTTGGAATACGGTCTTCTTACATTGTAAGGATATGTCCCAACCATTCCAATCTTTAGGCCTTAATTTCAGCTACAATATCAAAAGAATTCAAGTTTTTGTGAGAATGGGAACATCTTACCTCCAATTAATGTTGAGTTCTGTTCGAACATGTTTCAATATAATCCTCACGATGATATAGAGAATTATATCGAAACATGTTCGAACAGAACTCAACATTAATTGGAGGTAAGATGTTCCCATTCTCACAAAAACTTGATTAAAAGAAACCTCATGTTACTTCCTAAAATAAACCATCAAAAGAATTTTTTTTTAATTAAATATTATGTCTTACTCTCCATTGTCAAATTTGGGTCAATAATCTCCCTCAAAATTTTTCTTTCATGAGTCATTAGCGTATGATTCTATTCTGTTTGCTAGTATCCAAGCCTCACTTTCTAATTTTGATGTCTTTACTTATATATCTTTTTGTCAGAATATTATTGAGAGCTCTAATGCAGTGATTACTGCTTACTACTTTAGCTTTTATGTCCTCTTCATTATAATTTGCTGAAGTAATAAAAGTTTTCTGTATATCTAAAATTTAAATGCTCTATAAGGTGCAATTCTTGTTTTCTAGCAATGAAACTCTGTACATATAATTTAGTTATCAAATGAAAGATTTATTCCAAACTAGCAAAATCATATTTTATTTTAGGAAGTGATATTTTGAGGTTATTTTAATTAAATTATTCAATCTGGGCAAGATGCTGACGATGATTATGATATAATCAAAACATGTTCAAGAACAAATCAACATTAATATTGAGGTAAGATGAACAGACTAAAAATTTATTTAAATTAATATTGGGAAGTAAACATGAGGTTATATCATTAATAGTGAAACAATTGGATAAACCGTTGAAATTGACAATTTGGGAAATGATATTCATTCAGAAGAATAAATATCGATCTATGAATTTCGATATTCCGGTGGATAAAAATTTAATTACAAAGTTTATAATCCCAACAAAAGATGGCAGCACAAAGAAGTGATGTCACTAAAGAAATCAACAATCACGGAATTTCATCAGTGGAAGCCATGACTGAAGAAGGACATGATTTTGTCTGAAACCGTCGGTATCAAAGAAGTTTGAAAATGTATGAGGTGAGTCAATTAAAATATGTTCTCCACTCACTATTAAGACTAAAAATATATTTGAAGAGAAAAATGTTCGCCTAGACCGAGACTCGAACCCGGGACCTTTGGCTTTCCGGGCCAAATGCTCTACCAACTGAGCTACTGAGGAAAGTTGCGATCTAGATGCAAATTTTTCTCTTATATACATTGTAATTCCCGAGTTCGAGTCTCGGTCTAGGCAAAAATTGTTCTCTTCAAATAGAATTTATCCTTCAGTGAGAAGTGTTAAATTAATAATAAAAACTTCAATAGAAGCCCTACTGGCTTTATAAAATAGTGTTAAATTCCCAATAAATGTCTTCTTAACTAAGAAGCTGCCATTTGCAAAGATGGAAATAAAGGTTTCAAAGCATTTTGCGCGAGGGAATTACAATGTATATAAGAGAAAAATTTGCATCTAGATCGCAACTTGCCTCGGTAGCTCAGTTGGTAGAGCATTTGGCCCGGAAAGCCAAAGGTCCCGGGTTTGAGTCTCGGTCTAGGCGAAAATTTTTCTCTTCAAATATAATTTATCCTTCAGTGAGAAGTGTTAAATTAATAATAAAAACTTCAATAGAAGCCCTACTGGTTTTATAAAATAGTGTTAAATTCCCAATAAATGTCTTCTTAACTAAGAAGCTGCCATTTGCAAAGATGGAAATAAAGGTTTCAAAGCATTTTGCGCGAGGGAATTACAATGTATATAAGAGAAAAATTTGCATCTAGATTGCAACTTGCCTCGGTAGCTCAGTTCGTAGAGCATTTGGCCCGGAAAGCCAAAGGTCCCGGGTTTGAGTCTCGGTCTAGGCGAAAATTTTTCTCTTCAAATATAATTTATCCTTCAGTGAGAAGTGTTAAATTAATAATAAAAACTTCAATAGAAGCCCTACTGGTTTTATAAAATAGTGTTAAATTCCCAATAAATGTCTTCTTAACTAAGAAGCTGCCATTTGCAAAGATGGAAATAAAGGTTTCAAAGCATTTTGCGCGAGGGAATTACATTGTATATAAGAGAAAAATTTGCATCTAGATCGCAACTTGCCTCGGTAGCTCAGTAGAGCATTTGGCCCGGAAAGCCAAAGGTCCCAGGCTTGAGTCTCGGTCTAGGCGAAAATTTTTCTCTTCAAATATAATTTATCCTTCAGTGAGAAGTGTTAAATTAATAATAAAAACTTCAGTAGAAACCCTACTGGCTTTATAAAATAGTGTTAAATTCCCAATAAATGTCTTCTTAACTAAGAAGCTGCCATTTGCAAAGATGGAAATAAAGGTTTCAAAGCATTTTGCGCGAGGGAATTAAAAAAATGTATATAAGAAAAATTTGCATCTAGATCGCAACTTGCCTCGGTAGCTCAGTTGGTAGAGCATTTGGCCCGGAAAGCCAAAGGTCCCGGGTTTGAGTCTCGGTCTAGGCGAAAATTTTTCTCTTCAAATATAATTTATCCTTCAGTGAGAAGTGTTAAATTAATAATAAAAACTTCAATAGAAGCCCTACTGGTTTTATAAAATAGTGTTAAATTCCCAATAAATGTCTTCTTAACTAAGAAGCTGCCATTTGCAAAGATGAAAACTAAGGTTTCAAAGCATTTGGCACGAGGGAATTACAACGTATATAAGACAAAAATTTGCATCTAGATCACAACTCGCCTTGGTAGCTCAGTTGGTAAAGCATTTGGTCCAGAAAGCCGAAGGTCCCGGGTTCGAGCCTCGGTCTAGGCAAAAAATTTTCTCTTCAAATATAGCAAAACTATACCTTAAATTTGACTTGGGAAGGATTTACTTAGTTAATGCAATTCCTGTGTGACGGACTTTTTTTGATTACAGTTGGATAAGCCAGGAGAGAATGAACAGTATGAATTGGAACTGACTGACGGGTGGTATGGAATAATTACAAGTGTGGATCAAGAACTTATGAAGCGCATTCACCGAGGTACTGTCACCATTGGAACTAAACTTATTTCTTATGGGGCTGAACTGGTCAACTGTGAGCAAGCTTGTTCTCCTCTTGAAGTAAGTTCCATTCAGGGTCTCGCTGACAAACTTAGAGGGATGATAGGTCATATAGTGAGGTTCATAATTTAATTAAAGGACATATACTCCTAAACAAGTTATCGTCCTAGTTAAGTGTGTCTGGCTAGAATATATATTGTGACACATTGTAATGACAATGTTTAAATTATGCTGGCAAGGCAAGAATAGTGATCTTGCATTGGTTGGAATAGATTTGCAAGTTGTCGACTCGCGAGTCAAAAGACCTGTTCAAACCACTGAAATATCTGGGCTGTCATTCCAGACACCTCTATCATCTTTTTTCTCTTTTGTGAAAGATTGGTAGCCAGAGCCTTCTATGTTTCGAAGTGTCTCTAACCTAAGTCTAGAAAGTTCCTCACCACCTATAAAATATGTGTATAAATATATAATATTTGAAGAGAAAAATTGTTCATGAATGAATGAGTCATTTTTTATCTCTTTCCTCTTAGTTTCATAGTTTGTTTTCTTAACACGGGAACTGCAGTTATCAAGAGGAAACATCCTTCCCATTTTCAATTGACATTATGACTTTGAAGAAACATTTTTGTCCAAATTGGGAAGTATAGTGGTCTAATGCACTGATACATAGAATCAGAGACCTTAGGTTCAAATCCCAGTTTGGGCAAAAAAATTTTCTCTTCAAAAAGTATAAATTATATTTAAAGAGAAAAATTATACGCTCAGACCGGGACAACGTATATAGAGAAAGATTTGCGTTTAGATCGGTACCTTTGAGCTACCTGAGCGGGTACCGATCTAAACGCAAATCTTTCTCTATATATGTTGTCCCGGTCTGAGCGTATAATTTTTCTCTTTAAATATGATTTATCCATCATTGAGATGTATGAAATTAATAATAAAAACATCGAAGTATAAATTACTTAAATTTGTGTCAATTTACACAGTACACAGTGATTTAACTGATATACATTATTTTGTTTTTATTGCGTTCGACATATTTGAATCATTTAAATAAAAGTGGCATGAGAAATTAAGTTTTGCCAAATTAAGGTTTATGGCTCTCACCTTACTAGACAATCGGTAAGAGATGTCAGTGGGTTGTCAGCCTTGTATGACAATGCTTCCAGAAAGCTTAGGACAGTTTAAAAATCCTAATTCCACCAGGGCTCTAATCCCTGATCTTCTAGCTTGTAGCATATTGCTTTAACCAATTATGCAATGATGATGGTGGTGGTGGTGGTGGTGGAAGTAGTAGTAGTCTTGTTCCGAATGGAGAGATGCGATTAAAATGCAAGCCAATGTATCGGCGGTGCGTTCTTTGCTGAGCAGGTTGTCGCCGAGAGCACGAAACCCTTGCACACATCCTTGGGGCTTGTCCGTTTGGTGAATCACTGAGAAACATTAGGTACCACACTATTGGAAATATGATGGCAGAAACCTTGCGAGATTATGGATACACAGTTTATGAGGAAGTTCATGGTGTGGCCACTAATGGAAGTAACAGACGAATAGATATTATTGCATTTAGACCATCTTCTAAAATTGGTATGATATTAGATCCCACAATCCGTTTTGAGACTCATAGTGGCCAACCTGAGGAAGTTGACTGTGAAAAGAAAGCCATATATGAGCCAACAATTGACTATTACAAAGATAAATACCAATTAGATAGTATAACTGTCACAGGATTTATGATCGGGGCAAGAGGTACTATACCAGGATTCGTAGCTAAATTTTGGAATTCCTTAGATTTGGACAGGGTGTATCTTTCTAAAATTGCCATCGCTGCCATTAGAGGATCAGTTTCAATTTTAAGAAACCATATTTACAAAATTTCTTCTTTTTAGTGTGTATGCTTCGATTGCAATTTGAAACTTTTTAAATTTACAAATTGTATTTCATGAATTTCAAAAATTAATTGGCTGTATCACTTTGTCCTTGAGGCAATCCTCTAATGAGGAAGGTTGTATACAATAATATAATAGTAGTAGTGGTAGTAGTAGTAGTAATATATTTAGACAGAAACATACCTTTATACGGATAAGCATCAACAGTGACCAGCACTGATGCTGGGTTTGCTTGCCGCTACTTTCTGTGGAGTATATCATAGCTCTCTCTGCTGTGTGTGTGTGTCTGAGATCAATGTTCACTCTGTCAGTGTATTTGTTAATTGATTTACTTTATGTTAGGTTGGTAGTGAAGTGAGGCTGAAACTGTTCAGCAATTCTACTCGTCGAGCTCGTTGGGATGCAAAGCTGGGTTACTGCACAAATCCAGGTCCACTTCCAATATCTTTGTCTTCCATATTGCCATCTGGAGGCTTGGTGAGCTGTGTTACATTAACAGTGGTCACAGTATATCCCACACTGTATGTAGAAAAGCAAGAAGGTGGGAAATCAGGTGAGAAATTTCTGTATTTACAGATGTAAAGGCCTATTCTACAGTGTGTGAGATCTTACTTAATGATTGATGTTTCTGCTTCCAACTGGTGTGAAGATCACATAGTTATCAAACGTCATCTCTCTCAATAAATAAGGTGGATCTGGAGCATTTTAGTAAAGTAAGTAGGTAAAGTGATCCCCACTACAGGTCATAGGAGACCCTTGGGGTAGTAGGAGGTTAAGGCTCCACTTTTTTCTAGACAATCGGCACTTGATGTCAGCTATGTTGTCAGCCCTACGTGACGGCCGCCTTTACCCCCAGAACAAGTGTCAGGTATTCATTCGCATTTCTTCCATGGCGCTTGGTGAGGAAAGGGGTACCTAAAGGCGGCGTCCTCGCTCCTCTTCTCTTCTCGATTTATATTAATGACGTGACCAAGAAACTACAAAACTGCAACACATCTTTACGCCGACGACCTACAGATTTACACACACTTTAGGCCTGACGAAATTAATGAATATATTGACAAAGTAAACACTGACCTCAGGCATATATCTTTATGGTCCAGACAATATGGGCTGAAACTAAATGTAAACAAAACGCAAGCAATAATTATCGGACATCGAAGGCTATTACACCTCATAAACAATGGCAATATGCCGGCTGTCATATTAGATAATGAACAAATTCCTTATACCGACGTCGTTAAAAACTTGGGATTTTACTTAGATTCTAATTTAAAATGGCATGAGCAAGTAAAACAAACATCTAAAAGGATCTTCTCCATAATGCATTCCCTAAAGCGACTTAAACATTTTCTTTCTACAACTCTTAAAAGAATTTTAATCCAAACTTTAGTGATGCCGCATTTTGACTACTGTGACGTTCTACTAACTGACATAAGTGACGGATTGTCGGACAAACTGCAGCGTGTCCATAATATGTGTATCAGATTCATATTTAATGTTCGAAAATACGATCACATTTTCTCCATTATTCCATGAATTGTCATGGCTACATCTAAAAGAGAGAAGAAAATCGCACTGTCTAATTCTCCTATTTAAGATCCTACATACCTCGATTCCCAATATTTATCATCCCGTTTCCAGTATCTATCCTCAAACCATAACTTAAACACAAGATCACAACATAGTCTTCTTACTTAATATACTGCACATAGGACATCACATCACTCCATGTCATATACCATCTCCACTTCTCGCAACTGGAATTCCCTACCACAAGAAATAAGGGGCTGCCGGACATTGGCAATTTTTAAAAGAAATCTGAATTTATATTTGCCTCTAAACTCGACTTCATTATTATCCAGTGTAAGATATATATATATATATTATATATATATTAATTGGTTTTTCCCGTATAATGTATCATATTTATATTATTATTATTATCGTATCATTATTGTTATTACCCTATAAAATGTTTGTTTGTACATGACATTTACATTGCTACATTTATTGTATCTTTAACTGTTTATAATTAGTATAGTGTATATCTATATTTGTCGAATATTTATTTGTATTTGTGCTGGTTGAGTGGAAGAGAGGGCCTTATGGCCTTAACTCTGCCAGAATAAATAAAGTATTATTATTATTATTATTATTATTATTATTATTATTATTATTAGAGGCTGAGTCGACCCCAGGGCCATGGTGCCACCAGATGGTTTGGGTCAGTTTAAAAATCCTGACCCTACCAGGACTTGAACCTTCAACCTTCCGGTTTGTAGTTCACTGCCTTAACCATTACGCTACGGTGTGCCCCCTGGAGCATTTTACCTCATAAATATTTGTGTTTCATGTAACATGATTCAATATGATATCCATATCATCGTCAGCTTGTCCAAACTGTTGAAGTTTATGTTGTCGGCCCTGGATGTCGATACCCACTCCATCTTTTGGTTGACCGAAGAACTTTTAAATCATATATTTTTCCCTGAGAATTTCAAAATTCATAATCCTATTTTTTACATCTATAAATTATCATAGAAATTGTCTATTACCTCAAATCTTGGGTAAAATATTTCAATTCATCTTATCCACACCTACGCTATGGACTATTGCAGAGCTTGTATATAGTTACATAGGAAAAATCACCAATCAACTCTTCAAGTAGTGTAACTATGTAATGGAATCAGGTCATCAGCTATGGCTGGAAACATGTATTGAAGAATGAAGAAATGAATGATAATCCTATTTTTATTCTTCTATATGTAGATCTTCTCTCAAACAGTGATTTATTTAGTGTTTTCTTGTTTTCTAATTGTTTTTAATAATTTAGTGTTTACACTGATTTGGAAAAACCGTGGTGGACTAGTGGTTATGCTCCTTGCCTCTGATCCTGAGTGTCGCGGGTTCAAACCTGGCCCGGGTCGTTGGATTTTTTAGGATGGAAAAATCCAAGGAGCAAATCCTCTGGGAGGGACTTTAAGCCATGGGTCCCAAGTCTGAAGATTTTCAGGCTCGTAAAAAATCCTTAAGCCTCTGAATGAAAAGGCCTCTTAGCAAAATTTACCGAATTTTCCCGTCCTAGTACTACCTTGGTTTCCTAGATGTCAGTATGAGGCAGAACGCCGACCACAGACCACTCAAAATGACATCTATACGAAAACAAGTGTAACTAAATTAGTATGGTTCAAATTCTTCCCTGTAGGGGGAGAGCGCCTAAATCTCTATTAAGTGAAACATGGGCTTACAATACAGGAAACCAGATATAATGAGAACAGTTAAGTCTCGTAGAGTGCAATAGGCAGGACATGTGGCACAAATGGGAAATGAAAGACGTGCATGGAAGCTTCTTGTAGGAAAACCAGAGGGGAAACGCCCAGTTGGTAGACCAAGAATGAGGTGGGAGAATAACATTAACTATGATTTGAGGGAAGTAGATTATACAGGGGATGGTTGGAAAACATTGGCTCGGGATAGGGATATATGGAGAGCTTATGTCCGCGCGGCCATGAACCTACAGGTTTGATAGTGCCAGTGAGTCACTGATTTGGAAAAACATAAAATCAATGTAAGCACTAAATTATTGAAACAGTTAGAAAACACTAAAGAGCTCATAATAATATGAGGTGAGTGATAAAAAATTTACCTAAATAAACTAAAGAGTTCACCATTTGGGAGAAGATCTGAATACAGAAGAATAAAAATAGGATTATGAATTTTGAAATTCCCGGGGAAAAAGATTTGATTTACATGTTCTTCGGTCAACCAAAAGACGGTGTCTGGATAAGCTGACAATGATATGGAGACCATATCGACACATGTCTAATGAAACACAAATATTTATGAGGTAAGATACACCAGATTAACCTTATTTATTGAAAAGAACCTCATTATGTTAATTCTTCAAAGTTAAAATTGGAAACACATTATGAGGTTCTTAATTAATAAATTAATGAGTCATTTTAACATCTTACACCTCATCTCGAAGTTCATCGAATCAACACCAGATGGCAACGATATCTCAAAGTTCGTCAAATCAACACCAGATGGCAACGTTATAGAGGGAGATTCCAACGAATATCCGGTAGTCATAATGGCGGTTTGAAAATGAATGACAGATCATTTGAAAACTATAGTTACCGTGTTTGAAAAACATGAAATATGAGGTAAGATGTTAAAATGACTCATTAATTTATTAATGTTAATTCTTATTGTAATTTATTTGTCATCTCATGTGCTGTCAGTCTCCAATGGCTCTACATCCCAAATTATTTTCTTTTCGCTCTCGGTGATATCTTGATTTCATTTACGCCATGCCAATGACTTTTTTAATGCAGTAACTTGATATCAATTAAACCTACTTATTTTAGGAATTCTCACTATGAGGTATATTCATTAAGGTAGAATATTTTTATCACTCACCTCATATTGTTCTTCTTATTTGATTATAAACTAATTTTGGAACATAGTTTCTGTTCCATCCTCAGTATCGTCACGACCGTTGTTCTGTCGTCTTGAACTTCAAGACTTCAATTAAACCTGTTAATAAGACTAACATCCAAGTTTCTATTACACACACTGTACTGCGAGTATGACACAGAATTTTGTATCCATGAAATCATATGACAAACATGCATTGCGATTGGTCAACAGTAACTCCTCCACATGTATCATCACCCGTGTGATGTCATTCACTTTAAAATTTCACACATTTTAATAAAAATTCTAACTTATCCAGGATGACAGAACATCGTCGTTTAACTACTGAAGATGTAACCATTAAGGTTAGAAGACAGGATATGAGGTGAGGTATAGAAAGAATTTTATTTTAAATTTAACTTCATAGTGATATTTCCTATAATAATTCAATAATTTATCTTTAACACTTCTCATTGAAGGATAAATTATATTTGAAGAGAAAAATTTTCGCCTAGACCGGGACTCGAACCCGGGACCCTTGGCTTTCCGGGCCAAGTGCTCTACTAACTGAGCTACCGAGGCGAGTTACGATCTAGATGCAAATTTTCTCTTATTTGCATCTAGATCGTAACTCGCCTCGGTAGCTCAGTTGGTAGAGCACTTGGCCAGGAAAGCCAAGGGTCCCGGGTTCGAGTCCCGGTCTAGGCGACAAATTTTTCTCTTCAAATATAATTTATCCTTTTTTCCCTGGTCAATCCTCTCTGTGTTCCTCTCTCAATTTGTTCTTTATACAGCCTCATGGGCTAGTGGCCAGCGTTTCTGACTACAGTTCATTAGGTCCCGGGTTCGATTCCTAGTTAAACCATAGTAATTTTTCCTTAAAGGGAATTATTCCTGTGGTTGACCATGGTCTGGAATTTAGGTTAAGAAACTCTCCTGGTGCTTCATTATCGTTTATCACCCATCATATCATCGGGGTAACATAACCTCCTCCTTCTAGGTGCCCCAGCTTCAGAAGTGGGTTACAGTTATGCCAATGCCAGGAGAGAGTACCAGAAATGTCGAAACGACAACCTGGGCATTGAAAAAAAAAATATATATATGAATCTATAAGCTGTAAAAAAATCTTTATATCATCTTAAACAGTCATAAACAAAATGGTACATAAGTTTGCTTAATTTAACATTACTGGGATATATGCTGAAACAATAAAACACCTCCCTAGAACAGCAGTAGCTCTCTTCAGATTGGAAACGGGCCATGACTGTCTGGATGACTACCTTTATAGAATGGGGATTGTCCCTAGAACTATGGGATGCTCCTTGTGTGGAGAAAATGCTCTCCTAAGCAAGGAACATTTGCTAAATTGCAGGCGATTTGACCCCGAGAAAAAAGGACAGGAAAGACATTGCAGGACTTTATTGGGAAGCAAGAGGACTAATGGTGTAAACCAAGCTCCAGCCATTTGAAAACAACAACATTACTGGGATATAAGAATTAAATGAATCGTGATTTCTTCTTATCTCATACTTCTACGTTTTTTAAACACAGCACTGCAGTATCAGCGACCATCATCACCATCCTCAGCTGTTTCCACGACTCAATTTTTTCTTTTGCCAGTAATTATCCAAACTGCCATCTGGTGTTTCTTTGAAGGAATTATTTTCTAAACTGCCTTCAAAAGAACACCAGATGGCAGTTTGGATAATTACCGGCAAAAGAAAAAAAATTGACAGTCGTGAAAACAGCTGAGGATGGTGATG
This sequence comes from Diploptera punctata, assembly GCA_030220185.1. Taxonomy (NCBI): domain Eukaryota; kingdom Metazoa; phylum Arthropoda; class Insecta; order Blattodea; family Blaberidae; genus Diploptera; species Diploptera punctata. Next base: position 32,203 of record JASPKZ010010140.1, read on the forward strand.
ATGGTCACTGATACTGCAGTGCTGTGTTTAAAAAAGAAGTATGAGGTTAGAAGAAATCACGATTCATTTAATTCTGTGAATTAAATCTCATAATGTTAAATTCCCAAATTTATTATATAAAATTACTGGGATAATTATGTCTTTCAGATGCCTCTTAATGAAGTTATTTGAATGTTTGCAGTGTTGAGATCTGTCCGAGCTGAAGAGCGTGCAAATGCTGTTTGGGAGAGAAAGAGACAGGAAAGTGTTGAGGTTTTTGTACAGTCAAGTGAGGAAGGAACTTAGCCAGGAGGATGCTAAGAATACACATGTAAAGCAATGGCATGTTCCCAGTGCCCAGGAAACTGTCTCTCATTAGCTCTGGTGAACAGCTGGCTCAGATACTAGAACTAGCACCAGATCCAGCTTCTGTTGAGGTAATATTTTACTTAATGTGTTGGTGGTAGTAGTAGTATAAGTCGTCATCAGCACAACAATCCACTTTGAACATCGGCTTCCCTTAAAACCCTCTTCCAGGTGTCACTGTCCCTGGCAATCAGCCACACTCCTTTTTTTAGATCCAGGTTGCCAACAATAGATCTATCTGGCTTGTTTTGTTCCTTCAAGTTTCATTTATCTATCGAAACTCTTCTTCTTCCCTCTGTTGTAGACCTCTGGATCCAGAAGTTCATCGGTCCACCACACAGGGAAGAAGACGAGTTTCTTCCGATCGACATACCATCAGTCCCAAAGAAGTACTGAAGATGAGACCGTTATGGTCTCGAAATCGCGATCTACTTAGAAGATTTATATGAGGAGAGGTAAGAAACATTTAATTTCATCATATATTAAACCTCATAGTGATTAATTCCTATAAAAGTTAAATACTGGTGCATCTTACTTCATAAATAGTTATGTTTTATTTAACATGTTTCAATATGCTATCCATATCATCATTAGCCTGCCCAGACTATCGAATTTAATGTTGTCAGGCCTGGATGTTGACTCCCACCCACTCCATCTTTTGGTTGACCGAAGAACTTGCAAATCAAATCCTTTTTCCTGGGAATTTCATTATTCGTAATCATATTTTTGTTTTTCTAGATGTAGATCTTCTCCCAAATGGTGAGTTCTTTTGTATTTTCTAATTGTTTTAATAATTTAGTGTTTACATCGATTGTATGCTTTTTTATCAGATATGGACATTGATATTGTTTGCTTCAGGTATTATTAAATGAAGAACAGAAATTTGCAGTGACAAACTACCAGAGAGAGAAGAATGAGAGAATCCAACAAGAATTACAAGTCAGAGTCCAGGAAAAACTTAAAGAAAAAGCCACTGTATGTCGGAATGTTGTGGAATTGTTGAAAATGCGATGTGTTGATCCCAGCATTCCATTTTCATCAAAGTCTGCTGTGATGTCGATATGGAGACCTTCAGAGGATGTGCCACAATTATTAAAAGAAGGAAGCACACTCAAAGTGTTCAATGTCCAGGCAGCTGGATTCAGGTATTTATATTTTGAAGAGATCCAACCGGAAATATGCATCTTACCTCATTAAATTAAATTATTTTGAGTCTGTTATATCTTACCTCAATATTAATGTTGATTTGTTCTTGAACATGTTTCGATTAGTCTTTCTAATCATCTTCAGAGTCTTGGCCAGATTGGTTGGATTTATGTTGAAAACCCTGGATGTCAATGTCAGCTCCCTCTTGCAGTTGGCCAAAGAACCTCCAAGCGAGGTCACATTCCATCGGTATTTCGAAATTCATAACTCTGTTTTTGTTCTTCTGAATATTGATTTTTCCCAAATAGTCAGCTCTTTTGTATTTTCTAACTGTTTTAATAATTTAGTATCCAAATTTATATATGTTTTTCAGACCAAACATGAGCAGCAACTGCAGGTTTTTCTATTTCCCCATTTTTAATATTTCTTATCTGTTCTTTGGTTCTAATTTTTAGGTTTCTTTTGTTTTCCTATATATATCTTTTTACAACCCATGCATTCAATTTGACATCAATACTAGTAAAATTCGTATCAAATTCCATTGAGTTGAAGTCATATGATGAAAGTTAATTTTATATACAGTTAATTATATATACATATTTTAACAAAGTTGAGGACGATGGCACCTACCAACAGGTACAATTTAACTTTCATCAATTTGATATATTCCTGATTTTTTTTTTATTTTTATCAGTTTTTTTTTTCATTTTGTTGATGTTTATTAGTTAATATAAAATTATAGAATATCCCGAAAGCGCTACAGTTAAATGATAATTAAGTTGAGGAGACGGACCTTTCAGGTGAATATTCTATAATTTTATATTAATTTTGAATAAACCTCAACGGAACACATCATGAATCTTATAAAAGTTGTTTATTAGTGTATTTAAACTATGGTTATTTTTTGATGCTAATTTAATATTAGGAGGGAAGATTCTGATGTGTTTTCAAATGCATGTTTTGTTTGGATCCACCTTCGCATATTTTTTTTGTCCACATCAAACTTTCTTCCTGGTGTCCTATTTCTGTGTTCTGCTGCATAGCACACCACTTGTAGCTTGAATTTGGAGGTATAGCTTGCTCTGCACCGACCCATGTTTACACCAGTGAATAGGAATGACATTGAATACCGTACCTACCAACTGACCGTCCCTTTTACCCTTGTGTTAATGACTGAGCCGCAGCCTGAATGTACCGTTACATAGCCGACAACAGAAGCTTTGGAATTTACAGCATTGCCAGATTTAAAAATGGTGTAGGCCTACTTCTGTCTTTTGCATGCTTCTTAGTGAAAATATAAGAAATATTTTTTCCACAATTTATTATCGCAAAACTTGGATGTGGCCCTGTAATGTATAATAGCATGCATTTCCAGAATTGAGCCTATGTTTAATTTCTTTCTGCACCTCATTCTTTTTATTTATATATTAAATTGGGAATTTTTAACATTATGAGGTTCAATTAATAATAATTAAATGAATCGTGATTTTTCTTACCTCATACATCTATTAAAATTCATCGGAGAACATATTGTTTAAACAACTCACCTCATAGAATTCATGCTTCCATGATATCGCGATTTCAAACATAATCATGTTCATCGTCAGCCATAACTCCAACTGATGAAATTCTTCGGCCGTCAACTATTCTATTGTCGCCATCTTCAGTGCTGCCATCTATGGTTGAATTTATAAACTTCGAAATCAATGTAATTTCGTTAGGGATATCAAAATTCATTGATCTATTTTTGTTTTTCTGAATGTATATTTTTTCCCAAACTGTCAATTCCAAAGGTTTCTCTTAACAGTTTGGGAAAAAAAATACATTCAGAAAAAACAAAAATAGATCAATGAATTTTGATATCCCTAACGAAATTACATTGATTTCGAAGTTCATAAATTCAACCATAGATGGCAGCACTGAAGATGGAGACAATAGAATAGTTGACGGCCGAAGAATTTCATCAGTCGGAGTTATGGCTGACGATGAACATGATTATGTTTGAAATCGCGATATCATGGAAGCATGAATCCTATGAGGTGAGTTGTTTAAACAATATGTTCTCCGATGAATTTAATGATTATACCTCATAATGTTTACTTCCCAACATTAATTAAATATCATACATCTATTAAGTTATGTAGATAGGAAATAACACTATGAGGTTCTTTAATATTGTTTATTTTTATTATTTCACTCACCTCATACTTCATGAAGTATGAGGTGAGTGAAATAATAAAAAATAAACAATATCATACATCTATGTTTCTTTAAACACAGCACTGCAGTATCGGCGACACTTTGTCGTCATCGTCAGCTGTTTTAAACATATCAAGTCTAAATAGGAAACACGAAAATCCAATATGGCGGACATAACCTCAGATTCAAAATATAACGAACATTTATTTGGCCTCAAAAAAGATATTAAAAAATTCTATAAATTAGAACAATATGAGGTGAGTGATAAACATATTCTACCTTAATGAATATACCTCATAGTGAGAATTCCTAAAATAAGTAATAGATGTATGATGTTATATTATATTCTTTTTAAACACCTTAATGATAGACAAATTATATTTGAAAAGAAAAATATACGCCTAGACTGGGGTTTGAACCCAGGACCTTTGACTTTCTATGTCAATGCTCTTCCATCTGAGCGAAGAGCATTGACATAGAAAGTCAAAGGTCCTGGGTTCAAACCCAGGCTAGGCGTATATTTTTCTTTTCAAATATAATAGATGTATGAGGTAAGAAAAAATCACGATTCATTTAATTATTACCTCATTCTTGTTTGTAATTATTGTTCGTAAGTATTTTAATTCAGCTACTTCTTTAAAATCTCCCTCACTTGCCATTAACTGTCTATTTTCATTATATAATGCATTTCTGTGTGTGATCATATATTTAGTTTTATTGATATTTTACTTCCAGCCCCAATGTCTTAGCATTTCTCAATAAAGTGTACGTGTTGACAATATGTATATGTATATAGCGCAAACTCTGCTAATTTCGTGGCACGGACAATTTTGTTATATTTTTCTTTTGTTTTTAAAGAAGTAGTACTGGGAAGAAAAACAAATTATTTTCCTGTTTTGTAGATGGCAGAAAGTTTACTTGCTGTGTTTTCATATTTGCGTTCCTTGGGTGTATTTTATGTTAACATGTAGATAAAGTAAGAATTAAATTAATGTTTTTATTACCTCACCTCATATCCTTTTTCTTCTATGCTGCAGTTTCGGAGCTTATCTCCATCTTCAGTAGCCGGTGTTATGTCGTTTCTTGGCGGTTTTCTTCTTACTTCTATCGGTGGACAGATGAACCTCTGGATCAGGTCAAAATTTGCGGGAGTTTCAAAATTCATGAGTTTATCTTTCTTATTTTTTTGGATTAAAAAAATAAGAAAGATAAACTCAGGTCAAAATTTGCGGGAGTTTCGAAGTTCATGAGTTTATCTTATTTTTTTGGATTAAAAAAAATAAGAAAGATAAACTCAGGTCAAAATTTGCGGGAGTTTCGAAATTCATGAGTTTATCTTTCTTATTTTTTTGGATTAAAAAAAATAAGAAAGATAAACTCAGGTCAAAATTTGCGGGAGTTTCGAAATTCATGAGTTTATCTTTCTTATTTTTTTGGATTAAAAAAAATAAGAAAGATAAACTCAGGTCAAATTTGCGGGAGTTTCGAAATTCATGAGTTTATCTTTCTTATTTTTTTGGATTAAAAAAATAAGAAAGATAAACTCAGGTCAAAATTTGCGGCAGTTTCGAAATTCATGAGTTTATCTTTCTTATTTTTTTGGATTAAAAAAATAAGAAAGATAAACTCAGGTCAAAATTTGCGGGAGTTTCGAAATTCATGAGTTTATCTTTCTTATTTTTTTGGATTAAAAAAATAAGAAAGATAAACTAAGGTTCAATTTGTGGGAGTTTCAAAATTCATGAGTTTATCTTTCTTATTTTTTTGGATTAAAAAAATAAGAAAGATAAACTCAGGTCAAAATTTGCGGGAGTTTCGAAGTTCATGAGTTTTATCTTATTTTTTTGGATTAAAAAAATAAGAAAGAGATAACTCAGGTCAAAATTTGCCGGGGGAGTTTCGAAATTCATGAGTTTATCTTCTTATTTTTTTGGATTAAAAAAATAAGAAAGATAAACTCAGGTCAATTTTGCGGGAGTTTCGAAATTCATGAGTTTATCTTTCTTATTTTTTTGGATTAAAAAAAATAAGAAAGAGAACTCAGGTCAAAATTTGCGGGAGTTTCGAAATTCATGAGTTTTATCTTTCTTATTTTTTTGGATTAAAAAATAAGAAAGATAAACTCAGGTCAAAATTTGCGGCAGTTTCGAAATTCATGAGTTTATCTTTCTTATTTTTTTGGATTAAAAAAATAAGAAAGATAAACTCAGGTCAAAATTTGCGGGAGTTTCGAAATTCATGAGTTTATCTTTCTTATTTTTTTGGATTAAAAAAATAAGAAAGATAAACTAAGGTCAAATTTGCGGGAGTTTCGAAATTCATGAGTTTATCTTTCTTATTTTTTTGGATTAAAAAAAATAAGAAAGATAAACTCATAAATTTCGAAACTCCTGCAAATTTTACCTGATCCAGAGGTTCATCGGTCCACTGATAGAAGTAACAAGAAAACTGCCAAGAAACGACATAACACCGGTCAACCAGAGGCTACTGAAGATGGAGATAAGCTCCGAAATTGCAGTATAGAAGAAAAAGGATATGAGGTGAGGTAATAAAAACATTAATTTAATTCTTAAATTAAACCTCATAGTGTTCTTTCCCTGTGAAAGTTAAATAAATATGTATATATAGTGTTTTCATTCATGTTAGCAGTTGTTAGATTTAATACTTGTTTGTGTTTGAACAACATTTGCAGCCTATACATGCATAAATACGGTAATTCATGATTTTCCTTTTATCTTGTGGATGTGAATTTTCTCCCAAACTATGAGTTCCTTAGATATATCTGTTTAAAAAAATATAATATATGTTGTATGCAGAAATGGAGATGTACAGTTATCAGCAGGAAGACAAACATCCTTCAAACCTGTTGCCCGCGGTGAGTGTGACTTGTACAGGCGCACAGTGACTCGCATAAGTGAAACAATGAGCTCAGATTTTCAACCGCGTTTGGAGAAACTGGATGCAGTGGGGATGGTGGTTTATGTCACTCCTCCTCCACAAGCAAATTCTGGTTTCCAAACTGTACTACTGGCTGATCTGATACCAGCATTCTTGGTGTTGCATTCTGGGGCGGAATCAAGGTATTGTATGGTAATGAATTGAGTGGATGTTAAATTTGAAGGCAAATGCCTATTTAATTCCTGTAAGGGATTATAAATAAAAATATAGATGAATATGATACTAACAACAGACTGACACTATCAAACCATAGGTTCATAGCTATGCAGACATAAGCCCTCCACATATCCTATCCTGAGATAATATCTTCCAGTCTTTCCCCTGTATAATCTACTTCCCTCACATCATGGTATATATTATTTTCCCCACCACCCCCCTCGATTCATGGCCCCTGATCCTTCTGGGTACTTTCCCTCTGTTTATGAGTTTCCATGCCCCTCTTTCATTCCTTCATTCGTGCCACAGTCCTGGCTGCCCATCGCCACCCTATACGAGACTTAACTCTTGTCTTATTATATCTGATTTCCCATAACGATAATGTAGCTTACTGTTATGTATCCATCTCCATTTGCCTGTCTGTTCATCTCTCTCTTTGGTCAAAAATTTGTCTCTTTGCGATTGAGGGTCTTTCCTTCCACGTTTCATCAAGTCGGTTGCCCCTTTTAACCAGCCCGGCTGCTGGCCCTTCACATCCACATGTGTCAATCACAGAGGTAGATGATCACAACAGCCAGTGTAGGGGTGACATGATGGTTAGCATTTCCAAGTCCTCCTGCTTCCCCCAATCCGTTAGCTGGTTCCTCAACCTGGAGCCGCTACTTTATTGTACGCTACCACCAATTGCCTCACGTATTCTGGGTGTGGCACCGTTCCGCTACTTGGCCGAAATACCATTAAGAAATGTTCCCTCGCTCTCCATGGAGACTGCGAACCAAAACAGCGCATGTCCCGTAACGGGCTGCGCCAAAAGCTTCCTACCTTAACCGCTCGCCTAACGCACGGGACAAAAAATTTTTCTAAGAATCTTTATTCTCTAATACTCGTATTCCTCCTTCCGTACTTTAAAGTAAAAGTGCATTTTGTGCATCTATATAATCTAACAGTTTTATATATTTTCAGTTTATTAACTTTTTTTGACAGACGGTTGGAATGAGAAGATTCCCTTTAATACATTTCTAAGAATTGAAGCCTATTTTTATTTTCTTTCTGCACCTCATTCTTGTTTGTAATTATTGTTTCTAGGTCCAATTTTAATTCAGAATACTACTAACAGGCTTACCTTTCCCATCCCTAAAAAGAATAATTAAACAATACAAATATAAGCAAACAAAACCTAGACCTATGTAATAAAGCCAAAGACAAAAAATGGAATATTTTTAGTAAAGCAGCCCGATCTTTATCCAGAAATTCCACGTAAAACTACAGTAGCAAAATTTAGACTATGCTTACAGAATATGACTATTTGGTGCCAAACCTTTATATAAAATAGGACATCTACCATCGAACCTACCACGATCCAAATTGTCCTCTATGCAACAAAGTTGAAGGAATGAACGAAGAACATCTACAAACCTGTGAAGTATTACCTGTTGGATCCATCGTAGAGAAATATTGGAGAGTGAGAATGCTAATGGCTCCGTTGCCAAGGCCCAGCATTTGAAAACATTATTGTTTCTAGGTATTGAGTTTGTATTTTTTTAACATTCTTACCTCATATGCTTGTTTCATCGGACATATGTTTCAGGGCTGTTACCCCATCTTCAGTGTTGCACAAAATGATTTTTTTCTTTTCTTCAAATTGTCGGCCCTACACACAAAAATGGATAAGTACAAAAAAAAAACAGAAATTGAGAAATGAAAGCACTCTTCAGATAGAAAATCCAAAAGAAAAGAAATACAAGAAATTCACATATCACCCTTGGGCACAATAAATTCCAAAAAAAATTTGGAAAATTCAACATCAGTTTAGCACCAAAGAATGATTATAGCCTAAAAAAAACTTATGAAAACCAACAAAAAAATAAAAATGAAGATAATAAAAAATCGGGAATATATCAAATAAAATTGTGATAAAGTATACATAGGGAAAACAAAGAGAAATTTAAACATTAGAACTAAAGAACACATAAGAAATGCAAAAAAAAAAAAAAAAAGAAGTAGAAAAATCTGCAGTAGCAGCTCACGTTTGGACACAAAAACACAAAATAGATCTAAATACAAAATTATTAAAACAGTTAGAAAATGTCAATGAACTCACGATATGGGAAAAAATCTATATACAGAAGAATAAGGAGAAAATTATGAACTTTGAAATTCCCGGATAAAGGAGCCTCATTACCAAGTTCTTTGGAACAGAGATCCAGGGCTGACAACTTGGAAAAAATCAGTTTGTGCAATGCTGAAGATGAGGCAACAAGCCTTGAAACATGTCCGACGAAACAAGCATATGAGGTAAGAATGTTAAAAAAATACAAACTCAATATTAAATCAAACCTCATAATGTAACTTCCTAATGATTTTAAAATTGTTTCTAGGTATTTGAATTCAGCCACTTCTTCAAAATTTTCCTCATTTGTCATTAACTCCATTTCCATTATATAATGTATTTTTGTCCACCGCTGTGGTCTCGAGGTAGTGTGCTGCCTTGTCATGCAGCGGGCCCGGGTTCGATCCCCGGTCGGGGCAGTGTTTTTCTGGGTGAGGTTTTTATCGGGATTTTTCCTCACCTGTAAGACAAATGTTAGGAAAACTTTAAGGCCCAAACGGTCCCCGAAATCATATGGCCATCATAATCATCCTTATCATTATCATCATCACCATCATCCTTCACCGGTGTGGAAAGCAACGGGAAGCTACCACACCTACACAATTCCCTAGTAAAGCTGCAAGCATAGCATGAAAATGCTATGATTGCAGTGAAGGACCTGCCTTCGGGCAGAATTACTATGGAATGGAATGTATTTTTATGTGATACAATATTAATAATAAAAACATGAATAAAGCAAGATAAATCACGAACAGTTCCTGTCAATTATACATAAAAATACAAGGAAAAATAAAGTTATATATATATAGCTTAAAATATTGTTGAGTGTTAATACTATTCAATAATTTTAATTCAAATTAATTTATCTTAAATTTTTAATATTATATTTTAATTATTATGAGTTATGCATAACTGATAATAATTAAAAGAATCCTTATAGTGTTATTTCCTACAAATATTAAATTATATTGTAATTTAAACAGCATTTTTGCTGGGAGGACATACTAAGAGTGAAGACATTGGTATCTGCTAGCAACCTGCAGTGGCGACATGGGGCAGCAGTACGCTGGATACCGTGTGCTTATGCATCAGAATTATCCTTGTTCTCTACACATCCAAGACAGTCACACCTTCAAGAGGCTCTCGGTGATTTGACTCATCAAGTTCAAGAACAGGTATCTGTATTAACTTATAATATCATTTATATATTAAATTTGGGAATTTTTAACATTATGATGTTCAATTAATAATAATTAAATGAATCATGATTTCTTCTTACCTCATACTTCTATGTTTTTTTTAAACACAGCACTGCATCAGCTGATGATGAAGACAATGTGTCGCCGATACTGCAGTGCTGTGTTTAAAAAAACATAGAAGTATGAGGTAAGAAGAAATCATGATACATTTAATTATTATTAATTGAACCTCATAATGTTAAAAATTCCCAAATTTAATATATAAATATAACAGACAAGTCAAGTCACGGGAATAATTATAATATCATCATCATATATAAGCCTAGGTAGCTCAGTTGGAGAGACCACTAGTATATAGAAAACAGACTGTGAGTTCGAACCCAAGTCTAGGCGTAACTTTTTCTCTAATTATTTTAATATCTGAAGGAAAGTAACACTATGAGGTTTGTTTAAATTACACTGGTCAACATGATTTTAGCTCATGAGTACCAATGGTTGTACTTAATGCAGTTTGTTATCATGTTTTCAAATATGTATTCAGAATATTTAATTTTAGGAAGTTATATAATGTATTCAGAATTTCTCCATCACCCACAGTTTTTTTATTTCAATTTCAATTAATGGATTTAAATAATAATTTTTTTAAATCAACTTTTTTTCGTCCATTTATCCATTGTAAAATAAAACCAAATGAGCTAACTCAAATGGTTTCACCTATGGAAAAGAGATATCAAGGCAAATGGAATCTTAATATGCTGGCTGATTATTGTTGGACCATCAAGAGGGATGTTCCACAGGCGAAATATAGCAGAAAATCATCATTTATATTATTTTTGGTCTGGACATCTTACCTCAATATTAATGTTGATTTGAGGTAAGATGTCCAGACCAAAAATAATATAATTAAAATAACCCTCAAAATATAACTTCCTAAAATTAAATATTAAATCATCATTTGTTACTTTCTAAGTGAGTCCGAATGTTTGAATATTGTGTAGTTACGAATGTAGAAATTATTGAAGTGTTTTGAAATTTAAAATTCCTGTCTCTCGAAAACCTTGCGTGATGGAGAAAACCTGATATCATATTTGAATTGAAGAGAAAAAAATACTATCAAAATCACACATTTTTCTTTCTGAGACAAAAAAAAAAGTTTATTTTATTTTTCTTGCAGACTAGTTTCTTCACACTTGTGTGACATTGTCATTGCTTTCTAACTGTTGAATTTGCGGCTGTCGATCCTGAAGGTTGATTTCTGCTCCCTTTGTTGGCTGACCAATGAACTTCAAAATCATTTTTTTTTTCTTTTACCCTGGGAATTTCAAAATTTATAGAAATTCCCAGGAGAAAAAAATGATTTGATTTAGAAATTCATCAGTCAGCCAACAGAGGGAGCGGAAATCAACCTACAGGAATGACAACTGCAAATTCAATAGTTAGGAAGCATTGGTAATATCACATATATATATATATATATATATATATATATGTGGAGAAACTAGTTGCGAGAAAAATAAAAAATATGAGGTGAGTCTAAATCCCTAACTCATAATAATTTTCTGTAATAAATATTTATTTTAGGAAGTGATATTTTGAGGTTATTTTAATTAAATTATTTTAGTCTAATAAATAAATTAATGAGTCTTTTTACATCTTACCTCATATATCATGTTTTATTAAACACGGTAACTATAGTTTTCAAATGATCTTGTCATTCATTTTCAACCACCATTATGACATTTAACTTTGAATATTTTTAGTCTGTTCATCTTACCTCAATATTAATGTTGATTTGTTCTTGAACATGTTTCGATTATATCATAATCATCATCAGCATCTTGCTCAGACTGGTTGGATTGTTGTTGCACACCCTGGATGTCGATGTCAGCTCCATCCTGTGGTTGGCCAAAGAACCTCCAAACAAGGTCACGCTCTGTCGGTATTTCAAAATTCATAACTCTGTTTTTGTTCTTCTGAATATTGATTTTTCCCAAATAGTCAGCTCTTTGTATTTTCTAACTGTTTTAATAATTTAGTATCTGAATTATATTTTATTTTTCAGACCAAACATGAGCAGCAACTGCAGATTTCTATTTCCCCATTTTTAATGTTTCTCATGTGTTCTTTGGTTCTAATTTTTTAGGTTTCTTTTTGTTTTTCCTGTGTGTATATATATATATATATATATATATATGCAAATATTTTCTCCAATTGTTTGGTTGTGTTGGATTGGTGACCTGTTTCCATTGTATATTCAGCAAAATTTGATCATCATTTTAAAATCTTTAATATATTCGTGAATCTTATATTAAAATTCCTGGTGGTTCTACCGATTTAAAATTTATAGAATAAATAATCATTTCAATTATTTTTTACAGGGCATGAAAAATTTTATGGAATTTGTGAAGAGAAAGTTGTCAAACTTTTACAAGGTGCTGTGTCACCAGGGTTGATCCCTACAAGAGGAGGAGGGTGGTTTTTAGGATTTAGAACTCCTACAAATAAGAGAGGAAGACAGGCTTCACCAGGAAGTGTTCACTGCCATCTAAATGCATCCAAATTGCCTGGTCCATTACAAGAACTTCATCTCACCAGTACTTCAATAATAGAATATGCAGATTCTCCTTTAGATAGAAGACTCGACAAACTTCGGCAATATGGAGATGCTCCTCCAGTGTCTATGGATGTAATAATACCAGTTTTACCATCTGTTCGTAAAGAGTTTCATTTTCCTAAGAAAATAAGTTCTCCGGCAGAAAGTCCTCCACTTAGTTTAGATAGTGATCCAGGTTGACTGATTTCAATCAAGTACAAATATTCTTTAGGGCTGTGATTTAAGTGTGTGTGTTCTTCATAGGTAAAAGTATGGATTTCAAGTTTATGACATTTTGAAAGAAAGTACAAATGTTGAGCAACTAATTTAATGTGTGAAAATATAAAAAATAAAAAAATTAAATTGCTCATTCAATACATCCTTATTAGGGTTTAGAATTAAGGCATTTATGATAAAAAAAAATCTCCAAAACTAGTAAAATTATCAAAAAATGTATTTCCAGCAAAATTATATTGTCGATGGGCAATGGAACCCTTGAAAAATCATGGTAATGCACCAAATTGTATCCAGTGTAAAACAAATCTGCACAAAATCTGTAACTCCTTTTTACATTGTGTGACTATCTCACCATCATCATCCAGTATCATGGCAGCTGCCGCCGTCTTCTGGAAACCAAACGCCATTACTCTCTGTCCATCCATTGATCTTCCTCCAATCCTCTGATATTCATAGCTGCTTGTACCCCTTCTATCCAAGTTTTCTTCGGTCTTCCCTCTCTTCCTCCTTTCCATTGGAATCCATTCCATAACAATTTTAGGCAATCTTTGCTCTGGCATTCTTTGGACATGGCCATACCACTGTAATCTTTCTTTTTCTATAATGTCTATGATGTCTGGCTCCTCTTGTACACCCATAATTTCCCTTATTTCTTTATTTCATATTCTATCCATTCTACATTTTCCAACTGTTCTTCTTAAAACATCCATTCTGTACTGAAAATTCTTTTCATTTCCGTGGCAGGAATTAGCCAGACTATCTAAATGTAGAAATTAAATTTTAATAACAATTACGATGGAAAGTACATAAATGAGGTAATTTACAATTTATAATTTAGTCGGAGAAATCTTTTTACATCTCACCTCATAAAACTCCATGTTTTTACAGGACCGTTTCAAAGGCCTTCACATCTATCCTCAGCCAAAACTGCAACTGTTGAAATTCTGCTGTTGTCATCTGCTGAACTGTCATCTGGTGCCGATTTTATGAACTTTGAGATTTAATTTTGCATCATTGGGAACTTCAAAATTGAATTTCAAAGTTCATAAAATCAGCACCAGTTGGCAGTTCAGAAGATGATTGCAATGCCAGAATTTGAACAGTTGTAGTTTTGGCAGACGATATAGGCGATGGTCTTTGAAACCAGTTCTGTTAAAACATGGAATTTTATGAAGTGAGATGTAAAAATATTTCTCAGACTCAATTTATAAAATTAAATTTTGTTCAGTCAGTTAGTGTGTAATTTCTGTAATTATGATGTTAAAGTGTAAGTTTTTATACTCAGTTAAGTTATGTAGATAGGAAATACACTATGAGGTTCTTTAATATTGTTTATTTTTATTATTTCACTCACCTCATACTTCATAAGTCATAGCAGACCCTGGGTTTCTTCACGTAATTTGTGACATTGTCAATGCTGCGTCACGTTCACAACTGACGCAGCATTGACAATGTCACAAAGTACGTGAGAGAAACCAGGGTCTGCGATGACTTATGAAGTATGAGGTGAGTGAGTGAAATAATAAAAAATAAACAATTTTATACTCAGGTTGATAATTTTTAAACAAATTTATTTTTGCCTGACCAGGATTTGAATCCAGTACCTCTAATTTTAACCACTTGTGCTGTTTGGTTAAATAACACAAATGGTTAATGCGCCCAGTGCATAAAAACTGGAGATCTTGGGTTCAAATCCTGGTTCAGGCAAAATTTTTCTTTTCTAAAATTATCTGTAATGTTTCTTGATTCTCCTGTAAAATTTGAGGAGATAGAAATAAGAGGTTTCCATTGCATAAAGACAATATGTTGATCTGTGTTCTTATAATATTATTTTTTTTAGTTTATAATGCAGTTTCTAATTTTAATTTTTGGTGTATGTATTACTGTAAAATATGAGTATCGAGTAGAGAAACATCTTGTGGTTGGTCTTTTTTTGAAATTCATTTGGGCAGTGTTCAGCAATTGTGTATGTGTTCTAATGCAAATGCAACCAACTGTATTTTTTTTTTGTTCTTTGGGTTCCACATTAGACATAATAATAGACCAACCATAGTAGTTCTGCCCGAGGGCAGGTCTTTCACTGCAATCATAGCATTTTCATGCTATGTTTTGCAGCTTTACTAGGAAATTATAGGTGTGGTAGGTTCCTGTTGCTTTCCACACCGGTGAAGGATGATGGAGATATGGAATGGTCAGATGATTTTCGGGGACTGTTGGGCCCTAAGCTTCCTGACATTTGTCTTACAGGTGAGGAAAAACCCCAAAAAACCTCACCCAGGAGCCTGTCCCGACCGGGAATCGAACCCAGGCCCGCTGCATGACAAGACAGCACACTACCTCGAGACCACAGCGGTGGACATTAGGCATATAGATGGCTTTAATGTAATCTATTTTAAATTTTGCACATCATTTTGGCAGACACATTACTAGGTGATATGTACTTTGTTTACAAAGAGGATTGTAATGCTATGGTTTATCTACAACACAAAGCACAGCCCAGCGCAGTGCAAAAATTGCTCCCTGGGTATTTAAACGGATGTGGTTTATCTACAATGCAAAGCACTGCCGCGAAAAATTTTGTGCTGACATGTCGCATCGTGTATTTGAATCACTTGAATCCAGGATGCAATTTGCCAGTGCAAACAAAGAATATAGAAGATATTATCCGTACTCATTGGTGTAATTGCTAAAAACAAACTAAGATTTTATGACAAAATGTCGGAAATACAGTACTTGTTTTGTAACTTATCAATTTTAATGATGAAAGTTAGATAGTTTTGTTGCAAATCATCGAGTTCTATACGATATGAGCATGAAGGAGTACAGAGATGTACAGAAAAAAGAGTGATTGTGGCTTTAACTTAGTCAAGAGAGAAATAAAAGCTGTAAATATGTATTGTATCTTAAGGATATTATGTAAATGTACATAAATTTCGTCTTCTATAAAATCAAAACCGATGAAAACGCTCAGGCAAAAATCTGAAGTATTCTAAAATTTCGTATTATCATCAACCATATGTTTATTTAAGAACTAAGAATAATTTATTCTATAATTTTCCATACAACATTCATATGATGCTGTTATTCTAGGTACTTTTTCTGTCTTTACTAATATTTCGTACTATTTTAAACGTTTTGCAGCGATACTTAAAACTTTTATTTATAAAGAATTTTAATATGCTTATCTATGTAGACAAATTATGACTTTTCCTCTCAATTTATTTTCAAAGTTCTTTATTAGAATTAAAGTTGACATACGTGAACGCTTTAAAATTAAATCCACCAGATGGCAGGACATGTGTGTGAAATGACGAACATTTGCATTTAATTCCAAAAGATATTTTAAGAAATAAATGTTCAATCACTTCATTTTGTTAGGTTCCGATGGGTCAGTTTAGTGTACATCAGATTAGTTTATAGTTTACTAAATAGTATGTATGTAATTTATTTCATTAGGTTATGCAGGGACAGGTTTGTATACATCCAAGTTTTGTAAACACATTTGGGAATTTATTATGAACGTTGGTCATT
>JASPKZ010010141.1:0-57500 GCA_030220185.1 Diploptera punctata
TCTGGTCCCGAAGGTCGCCGGTTCAAACCCAACTGGAGTCAATTAATTTTTTTAGGATGGAAAAATCCATGGAGCAAGTCCTCTGGGAGGGACTTTAAGCTGTGGATTCTGAGTCTAAAGATTTTTAGGCTTGTAAAAGTTTCTTAAGCCTGAATAAAGAGGCTTCTAAGCAAATTTATCAATTTAACTTTTATTGGAATTAATCACTATGAGGTATAATTTATGGTAAAATTAAATGTTTCTTACCTCTCCTCATATAAATGTTCTATCTAAGTAGATCGCGATTTTGAGACCATAACGGTCTCATCTTCAGTACTTTTTTGGCGACTGATGTTATGTCAATCGGAAGAAACTCTTCTTGTTCCCTCTGTTGGTGGACCGATGAACCTCTGGATCAGGTCAAAATTTGCAGGAATTTCGAAGTTCATAAGTTTTCCTTTGTTTTTTTGAATATGGATCTTTTCCCAAACCATGAGTTCCTTTTGTTTGCCTATTTAAAACATTTAATTGAATCAAAAGCCAGTCTAATTAAACAAATAGGCAAACAAAAGGAACTCACAGTTTGGGAGCGTGACCTTGTTTGGAGGTTCTTTGGCCAACCACAGGATGGAGCTGACATCGACATCCAGGTTGTGCAACATAATGCAACATAAATAAAACCAGTCTGGACAAGCTGACGATAAAACAAAAGAATGTTTGAAACATGTTCAAGAACAAATCAACATTAATATTGAGGTGAAGATGATCAGACAAAATAATATAATTAAAATAACCTCAAAATATCACTTCCTAAAATTAAATATTAAGAAACATTTAATTTCACCAAAAATTTATCAACCTCGTTCATCCTCGTAATATCTCATTTGCCTACCAGATGTCACTTTGGGTAGGTATATTGACCACATACCATTCATGACATATTTTTGGGAAATAAACATAACTAAATTAACTTGAAATTAACAAAGGAGAGACTAAGGCCCAAATACTGTTACATCATTGTAGATATAACATTCTCATAGACTCTGATGGGGAGGACAAGAAGCATGATTGGAGAATGAAAGAGGGGCATGGAAGCTACTTGTGGTTAGTTAATGGAGATGGTTTTGTTCTCAGAGCAGACTCGGTAGCGTGGAATCCTCACAAGCTATTGGCTGCACCACAACAATGTTCTGTGTTGCTAGTACGTCATGCAGACATCCTGAAGGCTTGTCACTCTCGCAATGCAGCCTACCTCTTCCAGAAAGACAAGTTTTATGACACTGCATATGACACGGGGGACAAGTACCTGCAATGTGGCCGCAGAGCTGACGTCTTTAAGTTCTGGCTCATGTGGAAAGCAAAGGTACTTAACTACATTGTTAATTACATATTGTTGTATAATTTCTCACCAATAAATTATATCTTCCAATTCATTTTTCCATTATTTTATTTTATTGTTTTTTATTAGGAATTTCTTTACAATACAGTAGTTTTCCTACAACCCGTTTTAAAGTTTACTCTTCCATAAATCCCTCTTCTCCTCATCACTCTCTGTTAACCCATTGGAGACACGTTTAAAGCGCCTAGCATGTTCACTGGGAACCCATTTAAATCTCCTCACCGCTACTCTGGCTGCGCTGGACTTTAAATCAGAATACAAAATACAGATACTGTGTTCTATCATTTATGTTTTCAGATATTTTGTTTACCCCTGAATTTCTTTTAGTATCTTGTACTTTTACGAATAGCAAAGGAATGTGGCCTGCCTGCTACCCTCTTTTGTGCATTGTAAACCGTTATGTTTTGTTATTTTCAAGGATGTGAAAGTTGACAAACATTTCAAAAACCATCTTTTTGTAACAGTTCTCGGACATTGCCTTGAAAGTATACATAAATCATATGTTCAAACAAGACCGGAAAAAAATAACAAACGCAATATAATACTGTACATAATAAAAATAAATAAAAATAAAAATATATATAATATAAATAACCATATACCTATACATTATAAAATCAGGAAAAGTTCTTCGTATATTCTCTAATTATCTTAGTTATATATTGACCTGTAAATTATAAAATACTGTAGATAAAAACTGGACAAAACTCACCTAGTATTTCTGTCATCAGCAGCATGCACGGCTACGTTGTCACTGTATATTATTTCATCATTCGAATCTTCGTTCCAAGATAATTCACTACAATCACTGACACATAACATTTCATTCACTACTTCACCTAGTTTCTCAATAGCAATACGATCTCTCCTATTTGCAGACATATTGCAAAAAAAAATTAAATTTACAACTATGAAGTTTAACAAATAAACACTGAATTTATATTCACTTATATTTTACCGTAATAAATGCCTACAACTATAGTCTACTATTCTATAAATAATAACTAAAATAAACTATACAATACACTAGGCCTATACATATTTACTTCACATAAACAAACAACAAATTTTACTGATGGTGAACCGAAAATTTAAACCACTAAAAATACCTAACTTCTTACAGTACAACAACGAGTGTAGGTCGTGGTGGAGCCGTTTGGACTCGTTTGGACTTTCTACCTGTTCACGAGGGAGACTCGTTAAAAGTCTCCAATGGGTAATCCTCTCGACACCATACGTATGTGTGCACTCCTTGAACCCATAATTCTTTTGGTCTTCCATTTCTTCTGTTGTTTCAAAATTTAATATCATCTTAGATATCCTGTCATCTGACAACCTCTTTATGTGCCCAAACCATTTCAGTCTTCTTTCTTCAATAACTTGTAGAAAATTTTTTGAACATCCATTACTTTAGTAGTCCACCGCATAGAGTATGAATTTTGAAATTCCTGCTGAATGTGACCTAGTTTGGAGGTTCTTCAGCCAGCTGGAGGAGGGAGCTGATATCAGCATCCAGGGTTCACAACTTAAAATGCAACAGTCTGGCAAGCTGATGAAGTGGGAGAATAACATTAATCATGATTTGACGGAAGTAGATTATACAAGGGATTATTGGGAAATATTAACCTAGGATGTGGATGTATGGAGAGCTTATGTCTCTGCAGCCATGAATCTATAGGAGTTAGTTATTAACTATTATAATTATTAATAAAAACAAATGTTCTGTGATGTATTGCAGGGAACACTTGGGTTTGAAAAACATGTGGATGCCATAATGGACTGTGCCAGCTACATCACCACAGCGCTGAAACTAAGACCAGCCTTCAGACTTGTTCTTGAACCAGAATTTGTTAATGTTTGTTTCTGGTACATCCCACCGAGCTTACAAGGGCTGCAGAAAGAACCAGACTTCAATCAGAGATTACACAAGGTATTTATAATTCATACATTAATTATGGCAAATAACATTATGAGGTTTTCAATTAAGAATTAATAAAATGAGTCACTGGCTCTTCCAACTCTTTTGTATGGTAGCGAAGTATGGACGTTGAAACAGAAGGATATATAGAGACTTAGATCTGCTGAAATGAGATACCTTCGGAGGACTGCAGGATACACACAACTAGATCACAAAAAAAAATGAAATCATCTTAGAAGAATTACACATGGAACCTTTTAGAAAACAAAATTTCTGATTATAAGTCAAGATGGATGCAACATGTTCATCGAATGGAAGATCACAGGATACCCAAACTAATGTTAAGATATCAACCTGCAGGAAGAAGAAGACCAGGACGTCCACTCAAAAGACTTTTGGATGGTGTTTCTCTTGAGACCGAAACAGGTCAACAAAAGGCCTAAATTCGTGAATGTACTATGATGATGATGTTGATAAAATGAGTAATAACATTGAAAAAAGAAGCTAAACTTTCAAAACATTTGGCAAAACCTTTGTAATTGACAGTTTGGGAAAATATATATATTCAAAAGAATAAATTTAGTTTCATGAATTTTTTAATTCACAGCGAGTGAGATTCAGTCTCAAAGTTCATCTAATGAACACCAGATATAGCAACTTTGAAGATGACCAAAACTCAACAGTCATAATGATTATATTATTTTAGTCTGATTATCTTACCTCAATATTAATGTTGATTTGTTCTTGGACATGTTTCGAAACAATTCTGTTTTATCGTCAGCTTGTCCAGACTGGTTTGATTTATGTTGCATTATGTTGCACAACCTGGATGTCGATGTCAGCTCCATCCTATGGTTGGCCAAAGAACCTCCAAACAAGGTCACACTCCATCGATATTTCAAAATTCATAACTCTGTTTTTGTTCTTCTGAATATAGATTTTTTCCCAAATAGTCAGCTCTTTTGCATTTTCTAACTGTTTTAATTATTTAGTGTCCGAATTTTCAGGCCAAACATGACCAACAACTGCAGATGTTTCTATTTCCCCATTTTTAATATTTCTTATGTGTTCTTTGGTTCTAATTTTTAGGTTTCTTTTTGTTTTTCCTATATATATCTTTTCACAACCCATGCATTCAATTTGATATATTCCTGATTTTTTTATTTTTACCAGTTTTTTCATTTTTGTTGGTTTTTATTAGTTTATTTAAACTGTAGTTATTTTTCGGTGCTAATTTAATATTAAAATTCTCAAATATCTTTTGGAATTTATTGTGTACCTATGAAAAAATATAGGAAATTCACATATCACCCTTGGGTACACAATAAATTCCAAAAGATATTTGAGAAGTTTAATATTAAATTAGCACCGAAAAATAACTACAGTTTATATAAACTAATAAAACGAACAAAAATGAAAAAAAAAACTGATAAAAATACAAAGTCAGGAATATATCAAATTGAATGCATGGGTTGTGAAAAGATATATATACGAAAAACAAAAAGAAACCTAAAAATTAGAACCAAAGAACACAAAAGAAATATTAAAAATGGGGAAATAGAAAAATCTGCAGTTGCTGCTCATGTTTGGTCTGAAAAACATAATATAAATTCAGACACTAAATTATTAAAACAGTTAGAAAATACAAAAGAGCTATTTGGGAAAAAATCTATATTCAGAAGACAGAGTTATGAATTTTGAAATACCGATGGAGCGTGACCTTGTTTGGAGGTTCTTTGGCCAACCACAGGATGGAGCTGACATCGACATCCAGGTGTGCAACATAATGCAACATAAATCAAACCAGTCTGGATAAGCTGACGATAAAACAGAATTATTTTGAAACATGTCCAAGAACAAATCAACATTAATATTGAGGTAAGATGAACAGACTAAAATTAATATAATTAAAATAACCTCAAAATATCACTTCCTAAAATTAAATATTAGTCATAATTAAAGCGAGGAATTATATGAAAAAAATTATACTAAAATATGAAATCATAATAACAAAATATGGAAAATAGGACACAAAAATATTATGAAGGTACTATTTTTTTAACTTTTTACGTATATTTATATACACAAGCCCTGTATAATTTATGGGTGTACATACCAGCACACAAATGGGACAAGAAGACTTTTTGTAGCTCAAGAAATCAAGAGTTTCACTGTATTTCCATTTTAATTAATTTTTCATTACTTCTGACTTAATATAAAATATCATTTAATATAATAAATTTGGGAGTTTTTAACATTATGAGGTTTTATTGATTCTTATCAATAAAATATAATGTTCGTGATTTGAAGCAATTTTAATGGCTCACATTGAAGTATATTGTGTGAGGAATCACGCTAACAAGCCAGGAGGTCATGGGTTTGAGTCTCAATTGGGTCAGGTTTTTAGCTGGACCAACCTTCTGGTGACATCATAGCCCTAGAGTCTACTCAGCTCTTAATTTAAATGAGCACCAGACGCATGTTCTGGGGCAAAGGGGCCGTCACACAGGACTGTGAACCCAGTGGACGTCCCTTGGCGATTGTCTAGAAATGTGGAAGTCTCAACATCCATCTACCCCAAGGGCCTCCCAAGCTTGTAGTTTGACGCTTTATTTCAATAAATTAATACTGGGTTTATATAAAACGCGATCAATTAATTTATATAATGATATTTAATTACAAAATCCAAACATAAATAAAAAAACAAAACATAGTAACCGTTGTAACTTGGTTCCATCGAATATACCACTGACAAAATTTGGAGTAGGTACAGTTGGATGACTTCTATTTACCTTGCATAAAGATAATGAATTCCAGTATATATAAATGTCACATTAACATTAAATTGGATGAATCAGAACACACGCAGACCAAGTCCTAACTAACTCACTGGCACGATCAAACCCGCAGGTTCATGGCTGCACACGGGCATAAGCTCTCCATACATCCCATATCCTGATCCAATGTTTTCCAATCATCCCCTCTATAATCTAATTCCCTCAAATCCAAAAAACTTTTTCCAAAGGTTTCTCTACTTGTTTTAAAAGTTTAGCTTCTCTTCCAATTTTATGATGTTCTAATAAACTATGTGCAGCAATTGCAGGTTTTTCAATTTCACAATTTTTAATATTTCTGAAGTGTTCTTTTGTCCGAATTTCTAAATTCCTTTTTGTTTTTTCTATATAAACTTTATTGCAATCTTCACAACTTATTTGATAAATTCCAGATTTCTTACTGTCTGGGACATTGACTTTTTATACGCTTTATATTAACTTGACCTGTATCTATCTATGTAACTGAATCTTTTAACGCAATTTTCACCCACTTAAAATCATTGGATCGACTTGAAACTTTGTATACTTGTAAAAGACCTATGACAATACAATAATTTCATATTTTGTTTCTAAAATCATGGCCAAGAATCATCAGAAATCAAAAAAAGTGTCTTTGTAGCTATGTAACAGAATTTTTGAACACGATTTTCACCCACTTAGAAACATTGGATGGACTGATAAACTTTGTGTACTTGTAGAGGACCCGTGACAATACAATAATTTCATATTTTGTTTCTAAAATCCTGGCCAGAATCATCAGAAAATCAAAAAAATTAAAACTGGTATAATAAATTTTGCGGACTTGTCGACTTTTTAGTCAATCGTTGTAACAGCTCAGATGGTAGACCGGTGAACTCTAATGGTATATAATTTCAGTAATCTATAGGTCACTGGTTCAAATCTGGCTGGGAGGTTTTTTTTAGAAGAGTATTACTTTTAGCTCATACTACAATAGTAGCCTATCGAATTTAAAGATATTTACATTTTTATCTTATTCTGTAAAATATTAAAACTAAAAAATAAAAAAGAAATAATAGTTTTAAAAAACTAAAAAGACACGCTTTATTAGAAAACCGAACTAAAAAATTGAAAAATTATTTTAATTTCCAACATGCTTGGGATAAATAATTTTACCATCAAAAGCGTGGGGTGCTGTTTACCAATTAATATATTTGATAATAAACAGATATTGGTAAAAGTAAAGTCTCTAAGAAGAAAATGTAAAAATCATAAAAAGCACCCCACGTGGGGTGCTGTTTACCAATTAATATATTTGATAATAAACAGATATTGGTAAAAGTAAAGTCTCTAAGAAGAAAATGTAAAAATCATAAAAAGCACCCCACGTTTTTGATGGTAAAATTATTTATCCCAAGCGTGTTGGAAATTAAAATTATTTTTCAATTTTTTAGTTCGGTTTTCTAATAAAGTGTGTTTTTTTAGTTTTTTAAAACTATTATTTATTTTGACGATTTTATTATTGATTTAACACTTCTCATTGAAGGATAAACGTACATAAGAGAAAAATTTGCGTCTAGATCGTAACTCGCCTCGGTAGCTCAGTAGTAGAGCACTTGGCCCGGAAAGCCAAGGGTCCCGGGTTGAGTCCCGGTCTAGGCGAAAATTTTTCTCTTCAAATATAATTTATCCTTCAATGAGAAGTGTTAAATCAATAATAAAATCGTCAATAGAAGCCCTACTGGCTATAAAGTAGTGTTAAATTCCCAATAAATGTCTTCTTAACTAAGAAGCCGCCATTTGTAAAGATAGAAGCTATGGTTTCAAGCATTTGGCACGAGGGAATTACAACGTACATAAGAGAAAAATTTGCGTCTAGATCGTAACTTGCCTCGGTAGCTCAGTTGGTAGAGCACTTGGCCCGGAAAGCCAAGGGTCCCGGGTTCGAGTCCCGGTCTAGGCGAAAATTTTCTCTTCAATATTATTATTTATTTTGTTTATTTTTTATTATTTCACTCACCTCATACTTCATAATTCATAGCAGACCCTGGGTTTCTTCACATCTTTTGTGACATTCTCACTGCTGTGTCACGTTCACAACTGAAGTCCAACGGCTTTCTATCCTGCAGACTGACCTCTGCGCCATCTGGTGGCTGACCAAAGAATTTCCAAATCAGTCCTCTCTCCTTATAACCGGGTATTTCAAAATTCATAGTTGTATTTTCATTCTTGCATATGTAAATTTTTTCCCAAATTGTGAGTTCCTTCGGTTTTTCCAATTGTTTAAGTAATTTTGTTTTGGTTTCTATTCTATGTTTTTCTGACCAGGCATGTGCAGCTATTGCAGATTTTTCAGTTTCTCCATTTTTAACATTTCTGAGGTGTTCTTTTAATCTTGTATTTAGATTCCTTTTTGTTTTTCCTATGTATATCTTTTCACAATCTTTATTTATTGGTACTTAGAAGATTTGATATAATCAAAATAACTAACTCATAATAATCTTCTAGGACATGTTTCAAAACAATTGTGTTTCATCATCAGCTTGTCCAGGGTCTCACCTTATTCATTATTACCTCACAGTGTTGATTCCTGAAAAGCCAAATGAGACTTACAGTTTATGTAGATGAATTAGTTTGTGTATTTGTAACAAACAGGTGGCTCCACAACTGAAAGAACTGATGATACGAAAGGAAGCATGATGATCACTTATCAGCCGTTAAGAAATCAACCCAACTTCTTCCGCTTCGTTCTTCAAAACTCCGGAGCAACTCACCAAGATATGGATTATTTTCTGGATGAATTGGAACGTCTGGGAACTCATCTATAACTACAGGGTGGGTTTTTATGATTTTAATTAATAATATAGAGCCGTTTATGTTCTAATATCTCGTAAATGACACAAAAGTAATAAAATAAATATAAAACTATTCTTCCAGTTATATTACATGGATACAAAACAGCACTTTACTTTAGGGGAGGAGAAAGATAATGAGTTTTAGAGAATAAAGTTATTAGGACTACTTAACTCATGCCAACTTTTATAAGATTCATGATGTTTTCCGTTGAGGTATTATTCAAAAGTAAAATATAAAATTAAGTGAAACACCAGTTTTGAATCCTGCTGATGATGGGACAAGTCCCGAAAGCGCTACAGTTAAATAACTAATTAAGTTGAGGAGACGGACCTTTCAGGTGAATATTCCATAATTTTATATTTTAATTTTTAACTCATGCCCCAATGTATATTGGAAAAACAGAAAGAAATTTGAAAACAAGGGTGAAAGAACATCTTAGAAACGTCAAAAATGGAGAAGTGGAAAAGTCAGCAGTAGCTGCTCATGACTTGGTCCGAAAAATGTCTAATTGAATCAAAAGCTAGTTTAATTAAACAAATAGATAAACAAAAGGAACCCACGGTTTGGGAAAATATCCACATTCAGAAAAACTTATGAACTTAGAAATTCCTCCGAATTTTGGCCTGATCCAGAGGTTTATCGGTCCACCAACAGAGGGAAAAAGAAGTGGTTTTTCCAATCGACATAGCATCAATCGGCAAAATGGTAATGACAATGGGTTTGCCATGAACCCGAAATTGCGATCTACTTAGAAGATTAATATGAGGAGAGGTATGAAACATTTGATTTTATCTTAAATTAATCCTCATAGTGATTTGTTGCTATAAAAGTTCAATAGCTAATGTTATGTGGATGTGGGGATTAAAGATAGAGAAATTTGTACTTGTTCCTGGTGTTAACTAAGTATTTAACTTTTACAGAAATTAATCATTATGAGGTTTAATTTATGGTAAAATCAAATGTTTCCTACCTCTCCTCATATAAATCTTCTAAGTAGATCGCAATTTCGAGACCATAACGGTCTCATCTTCAATACTATATTGGTGACTGATGTTATGTCGATCGGAAGAAACTCTTCTTCTTTCCTCTATTGGTGGACCGATGAACCTCTAGATCAGGTCCACCAATAGAGGGAAGAACAAGAATTTCTTCTGATCGACATAACATCAGATGATGAGACCGTTATGGTCTCGAAATCGCGATCTACTTAGAAGATTTATATGAGGAGAGGTAAGAAACATTTGATTTTAACTAAGTAGCTCAGTGGAACAGTGCCAGTGCATAAAACTTGGAGGTCTTGGGTTCAAATCATGGCTCAGGTAGAAAATTCTCTCTTTAGTTCTCTTTAAAATATGTCCAAGTAACAAGAATTTATTAAAATAATTATGTGTATATTTCCAATTGATTTTTAGTGTTTATAAATGTAAATGTGAAGAATTTAAGATGTTTCATTCAATAGCTGCGTTGTAACAAACATCAGGACTCAAAAACTGGACAGCTTCAAATCTCAGTCATGCCATATTATATGTGTTTTTATGTATTTCCAGTCATACTTACATTCCTAAACATTTTTCTGAATCTATATTATCTATCTATTTCATAATTGCTTTCCTTTCAACATTAGTTTCAGCATTATTTTTGGCAAATTTCCTCTCTCATTTAATTTATATTAATTTAGGTAAAATTACACTGTCAAGAAATGTGACATGTTTTCCACTGGGGTAAAATTTTCCGGAGGTCAAATAGTCCCCCATTTGGTTCTCTGGGTGGGGACTACTTCAGGGAACCCATGCCAAAGGCACAAAACACAAGGACATGTTCCTAGGAACGCAGAATGTTAGGACTTTATACAAACAGTGAACTACATGGTCTTTATAGGAAGCCAGATATAATGACAGTTAAGTCTCGTAGACTGCGATGGGCAGGACATGTGGCACGAATGGGGAATGAAAGACGTGCATAGATGCTTTTTTGTAGGAAAACCAGAGGGAAAATGCCCAGTTGGTAGACCAAGAATGAGGTGGGAGAATAGCATTAACTATGATTTGAGGGAAGTAGATTCTACAGGGAATGATTGGAAAACATTAGCTCAGGATAGGGATGTATGGAGAGCTTATGTCCACGCGGTCATGAACCTACGGGTTCGATAGTGCCAGTGAGTTAGTTAGGTAAAATTATATAAATCTTCTTCTTCACGGTTTAGGCTTATCTACTAGCCTGTTCTGGCTCCAAATTGCTGCTCTTTCCATCTTCCTTGGTCTTCCCAAACTTCGTCTTCCTCGTGGTGAAAAAAATTACATAAATGAAAAATTATATTTTGTAGAAGTGAAGAAAATGAGGAGATACACACACACATATGAAAAACCAGCAGAGACTTGTTTTGTCCAAGTTGCCGGAAATTTGCAACTTTGATGATCTATGATTGCAAGTCTATTTCACGTTTTATGTTTGAATTAACATATTAAGAGCTTATTTAGATTAAAAACAACATTTTTGTAAATCTTAATAAGGAAGGAACAAGTTATTTTAAAACTGATAATTGAGCAAACCTGCAGCACCCCATAAGACTGCCCTGCATTTATGTTGTTGTTGTTTTTAAATGGCTGGAGCTTGGTTTACACCATTAGTCCTCTTGCTTCCCAATAAAGTCCTGTAATGTCTTTCCCGTCCTTTTTCTCGGGGTCAAGTCGCCTGCAATTTAGCAAATGTTCCTTGCTTAGGAGAACATTTTCTCCACACAAGGAGCATCCCATAGTTCTAGGGACAATCCACATTCTATGAAGGTGGTCATCCAGACAGTCATGGCCCGTTTCCAATCTGAAGAGAGCTACTGCTGTTCGTCTAGGGAGGTGTTTTATTGTTTCAGCATATTTTGCTATGTCTTCATATTTCTTATTTTGAAGATCTTTTATATTCTGTTCTCTTCTTTTGAGATGTCCTGCATTTATTTGTGTTTTTATTTATGAAATCCCTCGTGGTAGCCTACAATCCTTTAACGTGTGTTACATGAAGAATTGTAGATACAGGAATGAAGATGGGGTTCAAGAACTAGTTCAAGATAAAATTTGAACTAAAGATTGATGAAGAGGTAAGTAAATGATATAATATGTGGGAAAAATGGTGGACAAAACATCAGTATTGTTTTTTTTTTATTGAATTATAAATTTGTTGCTTAACAGTGCCAAAGAACTAAAGCTAAATAAAATTATTGTTGTCGTAGGCTATCTTCTTCCAAGCTAAGTTCCAGTTGTAATGTAAATAAAGCAGATGTATGATTGCATTTTCATTGGTCGAATAACGATTTTACCTTTAAGTGTGTAAGAAAATGTAGTTCCCTCTCTAACACTTGAAATAGAAAAAAAATAAATAAAAATACATATTACTGTTTTAAAAGATTGAAATACCTAGGAACAATAATCACAAATAGGAATGAGATGCGCAAAGAAATTAAACATAGGCTCAATTCTGGAAATGCGTGCTATTATGCATTGCAGAGACTCTTGATGTCCCAACTCCTTTCAAAAAATGTTAAACTAAAAATATATAAAAACTGTTATTCTACCAGTTATATTATATGGGTGCGAAACATGGACTCTTACTTTAAGGCAGGAAAGGAGATTACAAGTATTTGAGAATAAAGTTCTTAGGAAAATTTTTATACCAAAGAGAGATGAACAGACAGGTGAATGGAGAAGACTGCATAACAGTGAATTACATGGTCTTTATAGGAAGCCAGATATAATGAGAACAGTCAAGTCTCGTAGACTGTGATGGGCAGGACATGTTGCACGAATGGGGAATGAAAGACGTGCATGGAAGATTCTTGTAGGAAAACCAGAGGGAAAACGCCCAGTTGGTAGACCAAGAATGAGGTGGGAGAATAACATTAACTATGATTTGAGGGAAGTAGATTATACAGGGGATGATTGGAAAACATTGGCTCAGGATAGGGATATATGGAGAGCTTATGTCGGCGCGGCCATGAACCTACGGGTTCGATAGTGCCAGTGAGTTAAGTTAAGTTATTACTGTTTTAAAATACAATAGGAAGTAACATTAAGAGGTTTATATTTGAAGAGAAAATGTTTCGCCTAGACCGAGACTCGAACCCGGGACCCTTGGCTTTCCAGGCCAAGTGCTCTACCAACTGAGCTACTGAGGCGACTTGCGATCTAGACACAATTTTTTTTCTTATATACGTTGTAATTCCCTCGCGCCAAATGCTTGAAACCTTTGCTTCTATCTTTGCAAATGGCAGCTTCTTAGTTAAGAAGACATTTATTGGGAATTTAACACGACTTTATAAAGTCAGTAGGGTTTCTATTGACGATTTTATTATTAATTTAAAGGATAAATTATATTTGAATATAATAAAATTAGTTAAGTCTTGTGGAAGGGAAGAAGATTACAAGTATTTGAGAATAAAGTTCTTAAGAAAATTTTTGGGCCAAAAAGAATGAACAAACAGGTGAATGGAGAAAACTACATAATAGTGAACTACATAATATGTATAGGAAGCTAGATATAATAACAGTTAAGTCTCGTAGACTGCAGTGGGCAGGACATGTGGCACATATGGGGGATGAAAGAGGTGCATGGAAGCTTCTCGTAGGAAAACCAGAAGGAAAACACCCAGTTGGTAGACCAAGAATGAGATGGGAGAATAACATTATCCATGATTTGAGGGAAGTAGATTATACAAGGGATGATTAGAAAAAAATAGCTCAGGATAGGGATGTATGGAGAGCTTATATCCGTGCTGCCATGAACGTACAGGTTCAATAGAGCCAGTGCGTTAGTTAAGTCTCGTAGAGTGCGATGGATAGGTTATGTGGCACGAATGGGGAATGAAATAAGCACATGGAAGCTTCTTGTAGGAAAACCAGAAGGAAAACACCCCAGATAGTAGACCAAGGATGAGATGAGAGAATAACATTAACTAAAATTTGAGGGAAGTATATTATACAGGGCATGATTGGAAAACATTAGCTCGGGATTGGGATGTATGGAGTGCTTATGTATGATGGCCAGGAGCTTATGGATTCGATAATGCCATTAGTTAGTTATAGGGTATTTGTTCTTACTCTACCGCTCAAGGTCATGTACTTCTCATCCCCACGACTATTTGGAGGGGGTTGTTTCTTTCAGTAGCCGTTCTCTATGACAATTGACACCAACATACTTCCTATCGCTGTTGCCGATGCAAAACCCATTCCATTCTACAAGTTATTAGAATAGTCATATTAGCTCAGAGCTGGTTTGACAGTTGAATGAAAGCCGGCATCGTTATTAAAAATTATCTCTTTCTCAGTCTCTCAATTCATGACCTTAAATGGTAAAGTAAAACCAGATCCCAGCATATAGTACCTTATTTCATATAGGAATAAATAAGGAAATTGTGATGATGATAAACAGTTTGCTGGGTGATCTATGATGTCAAGAAGAAGGCGGAGAAGGAATCAAAATTACATAAATTATAGGAAACTCGGCTATTTCATGATACTAAGGTTTTATACTGTTATACCTTAATATTATGAAAATTTCTGGTTAGAGTCTTAGGGAATATTAAAGTTAAGGATTTATGGATGAAATTATTATGACACGGGCTTAACTTGAATAATCATGGGCTTAACCGGATTAATTTTGTATATTTTATTAAATGATTGACATATTAAATATTGAATCACCCTGTAGCTTCTAATGAACAAAGCACATTTAGAAACATGTTATTTTGGTACAAATAATATCCAAGGTTCCCAGAAATAATATGTTTATCATGCGACAAGAGACAGGATTTTTTTAAAAATTAAGTAATAACTTAATAGAATGTTTTAGAAGCTATCAGGAAATTTTAGCTATGCCACACCTAAGGAGAATACGATATAAAACTGACCGCAGATGGAGTCAGAAAGAATGAGGTCTCTGGGTCTGCCCAGGGCACATGTCAGCCATTCTGCTGGGCAGTTTATGTAACTAGAGTTTTCTTTTATCTTCAGTATTTTCAGGAATGTCTTAGTGAAATGTTCATCTAACTAATTATAAAAAAAACTTAAGCTCGAAAAAATTAACACTCTAAAGATGATATAGTCTTAATTATATTGGAAAGATCTGAGATTTATCTCTCTTCCTTAATTAAATAAAAAATAGTAATTGTTGCATTGAAATTCACTAATATTGACAGGTTCCATTTTATGTGTTTTTTTGCATATTTTATGAAATATGTTAATATCAATTGGTGAATCAGAACAAAATTTAATTTTGGAGATTGGAGAAGCAATTAAATCTTGTAGTGAGATCACATATTTAGGAATTAAAATAAATAAAAATGGAAGTTATGAAGAGGAAATAAGAAATAGAAATAATAAAGGAAAATTTGCAATTTCTTGCCTCAATGGAATGTTGTAGGTTAAAATATAAGTAATAAAAATAAAATTAATATATATCATACAATTGTTAAAAGCATCATTACTTAGCTACTGGAGCAGAACTTTGGCCAAAAACAAATTAGTATCTTTTGGCAACGGAAATGGAACTCAGTTATAAGGGAGAAAATGAAGATTGAAGACACTATTTTAGATTATATTAAAACTGCAATTAAGATGGTACAGACATGTCCAGTGAACGGGAGAGAGGATCGGCTACCAAAATGTATTTTGGATTGGAAACCTGAGGGAAGTGGAGACAGAGGAAGACCTAAAACCTCCTGGAGTCTGGAAATATATTTATACATGAAGGAGAAACATGTTTTTTTGCTTCTCCTATAAAATTTGCTTTCTATAACTTTCTACCTTTTCCATGTCAATGCCTCAATTATATATCTATTTTTACTGGAGGTTTGAAGAAATCTGGTAATGTTGTGTTAATATTAGAGCAAATTCGTGACAAAGTTTTTAATCACAAAGATTGAAGACACTGTTTTAGATTATATTAAAACTCAGCAATTAAGATGGTATGGACATGTCCAGTGAACGGGAGAGGATCGGCTACCAAAATGTATTTTGGAATGGAAACCTGAAGGAAGACGAGACAGAGGAAGACCTAAAACCTCCTGGAGTCAGGGAATATATTTATACATGAAGGAGAAATGTGTTTTTTTTTTTTTGCTTCTCCTATAAAATTTGCTTTTTATGACTTACTAACTTTCCCATGTCAATGCCTCAATTATATATCTATTTTTACTGGAGGTTTGTGGTAATTTCGTGATAATATTAGAACAAATTCCTGACAAACTTTTTAATCACTCTCCATGTTACATCGAATGCATTTGAGATCCCATTTATAAACAGTCAACCCTTGACACTTTTCATGGAACCACAGATCACATTTTCGACATTGTGTCCATTTACCTTTAGTGTCAAAGAATATCTACTAAAAATGTTTTTCAAACACAGACAAGTAATAAATATAACAACTGTTAAACTGAAAACACTTTCTCTATAAGTTAACATAAAATACACACAAGGAACGCTGTTATCACACATATGAAAACACAGCAAGAAAATAGACTTTCTATCACCTAGGAGGCAGAAAAGAATTTGTTTTTCTTGCCAGTACAACTTCATTTAACATTTTCCAATATTGTTATTTTAATACAGTTCCAACAATGAATCATATTATAATATTATAATGATATTGTGAAAAGAAAAAGTAATGTCTGAACCAGGAATCGAACCGTAGACCTCTAGTTCTACGTACTAGTGTACAGCCCATTACACCATTCTAGACTTGGCACAAGCATTAACAATTCTTTCCACATTTACAAATCTATAATTCTGGTTTCGTCCGCTGCCAGGTAGGTGTCACTACCATCGCCAACGGCCGGCTTCGTTTAGAAGTATCTATATTTGAGAATTTTACACCACCACTTTTATAAATGATGTTTACTGCTTATAAAAGTGGTGGTGTAAAATTCTCAAATATAGATACTTCTAAACGAAGCCGGCCGTTGGCGATGGTAGTGACACCTACCTGGCAGCGGACGAAACGAGAATTATAGATTTGTATATGTGGAAAGAATTGTTAATGTTTGTGCCAAGTCTAGAATGGTGTAGTGGGCTGCACACTAGTCTGAGAGACTAGAGGTCCATGGTTCGATTCCTGGTTCAGACATTAATGTTTCTTTTCACAACATAATTTTAATAACAGCGAAAGAAAAAAAATTAATAAAATTATCCGTGTCACTAAATTAGCAGAGTTTGTCTTATTTTATACTGATGTTTTGTATTACTGTTTATCCTTTGTATATGTGATATTGAAAATGCTGAAATATTTTAGGAACTTGTGTTTAATAAGTTATCAATTATCATCAGAAATGTAGACAGCGTCGTAGCAAGAATATCCGCATGTGGTGGGGCAGCACTTCTTGCCGATTGGGACATGCGTAGTCGTGCGTACACAGATTACCGCAGAGCGATGGAGGATCTATAGGTCTATCCACCTCTTCTGTCATATGAGCTGGCAGCAGACGGATGTGCGGGCACAGACCTGGTCGTGGACCTGTTTAAAAACAATTATTAACATTTTTAATTAAATGTAACATTGTGAAGAAAGAATTCAAAATTACAATATATATATATATATATATATGTTTGTACATAAGAATTAAATGAATCGTGAATTCTTCTTACCTCATACTTCTATGTTTTTTTAAACGCAGCACTGCAATATCAGCGACCATTGTCACCATCTCAACTGTTTCACAACTGTCAATTTTTTCTTTTGGCGGTAACTGTCTAAACTACCATCTGGTGTTCTTTTGAAGGAATTATTTTCTAATGGCAGTTTGGATAGTTACCGGCAAAAGAAAAAATTGACAGTTGTAAAATAAAGCAGGATTTTAATATCATAATAAGTATGGAAGGTAAAGTTAATAATTTTATATTTTAAAATTCTTTTAATAATTAAATATAACTTAAATAAACAAAAACATCTAAATAATTCATTGTTGTTCATTGTTGAATAAAAATGTCTCAGTAACAAGTAAAGAAATTGTATTACATAACAGTCTTTCTAAAGAATGCTTTTAAAATTGTTTTAAGTCATTGTTGTCAAAATTATAAAGCTTTCTGTTATAACTGTAATAAGAACATCTGCTTAACTTAATATTTTTAAATAAAAGTATACTAAACTCTGATTGGAAGTTGAAACAATTAACTTTTGATTTAACAAATCAAATTTAAACCTGGTATTTAATGGACCATTAACCAATAGAATTTAAATATAAAATCATGTGATGCAATAATGTTCTTTAAAATTATAAAAGAATTACCTAGTCATTCTGCATATAACTTT
The DNA here is from genome assembly GCA_030220185.1 of Diploptera punctata. Lineage (NCBI taxonomy): Eukaryota > Metazoa > Arthropoda > Insecta > Blattodea > Blaberidae > Diploptera > Diploptera punctata. Next base: position 18,236 of record JASPKZ010010141.1, read on the forward strand.
CAACAAGGATAGAAGCGAGAAGAGTTCTCCTGATAAAATGTAATATTTAATATAAAAACAATTGATTCAAGGAAAGGAAAATAATTTTATTTTAATTGACAGTGAAGAATAATACCACTTAAATTTACACATTCAGTACCGTAAACCAGTTAAGGCGTTTAAGGAGACTATCGTGTATGCGGCCTTCGGTCAGTTAACTCGTTTTAGAGCAGGCGCAAAAAAACTCGGCGCCTAAATATTGTGTTGGCTTAGTATGTCTTGGAGATCATAGATGGCATGTAAATGTATATTTTCTATTCTCGTTTGACACGTTTAACCTTGGTGAATCCCCTTTTATTAAAAAAAAAACACATAAATTCGTTCACCCAAACTTGACTCAAGGCTCCAATGCAGTCGTACATCTTTCTCGTTATCACGCTGTTGTTTGTGCGTGAGTGAAACCACGGCAAAAGAAAAATATCTCACTGACGAAGAATTAGTGAATATTTTGTATAATGATGATTCAGATGATGAACTGATTCCTGAATTAGAAGATTCACAAAGTGAAAGTGAAGATGAACTTCCACTTCCTGAAATTGATACGCCGATACCATGTGATGTCAATCACCCAAGTTATTTCACCATCAAATCCTATTAGGATATCTCCTTCAGGTATGTAAAAAATTTGAATTTTCCAGGACTAATAGTTTGTGAATAATGGTCCATTTTCTGAAGTGCCACGAAAAGGGTAGCTGGGGTATTTTAAATGGCTGGCCTGTGGGTTTAAATGTCCTGTTCAGTGCCTGGTACTGAATGTGTAATCTGCTGGGAACTTTACAAAGTGAATAAATGTGAATTTATTTCTACAAGAAACATTTTTATGATCGTGAAGTGTTTTCCTATCCAGTCTACGAACTTCCGACCCTGAGAACAGAATCCAGCTCTATCGAAAATTAAACCCAGCCTGAACCAGTAATTCTTTTTGGGACACCAATCCTTCAAAATGTTACTACAACATCGGGCATGAAGAGAGTTAGCTGCTTCAAAACATCGCCACAACTTGGGAAAAGAATTACTTCTTCAAAAAACAGTTGAGGATGGTGACAATGGTCGCTGATACTGCAGTGCTGTGTTTAAAAAAAACATAGAAGTATGAGGTAAGAAGAATTCACGATTCATTTAATTCTTATGAACTAACCTCATAATGTTAAAAAATTCCCAAATGTATGATATAAATGTTACTACATGCTTACTGAATGAATAATAAAACACCTCCAAACTAGCTAATGCCCCTGACACTTTCGAACCAAGGCTGCAAGGACGTAGCATTCTTTACATCCCTATCCTGAATTAATGTTTTCTAATATTCTTTATATAATTTACCTCCCTCCAATTATGGTTAATGTCGTCAAAACTTTTCCATAATTTTCGAGGTTAGGCCTATTATTGCTTCCCTCGTTTCCGCGACATTATCATAATAATAATAATAATAATAATAATAATTAATATTATTATTATTTTAAAATTCAATTAACTCTATAATTCCCCTTGTGTGTATAATATCGAGAATTTATCGCATTATTTCCACAATCGGCCTCGGTGGACTAGTGGTTATGCTCCTTGCTTCTGGTCCCGAGGGTCGCGGGTTCAAATCCGGCCGGGGTCGATGGACTTTTTTTAGGATGGAAAAATCCAAGGAGCAAGTCCTCCGGGAGGGACTTTAAGCCGTGGGTCTCGAGTCTGAAGATTTTCAGGCTTGTAAAAAATCCTTAAGCCTGAATGAAAAGGCCTCTAAGCAAAATTTACCGAATTTTCCCGTCCTAGTACTACCTTGGTTTCCTAGATGTCAGTATGAGGCGGAACGCTGACCAGTCAAAATAACATCTATACGAAAACAAGTGTAACTAAATTAGTATGGGGGAGAGCACCTAAATCTCTGTTAAGGGAAACATGGGTTTACAAGAAGAAGGAGAAGATTTCCACAATAAATTAATATTTACCGCGATGCTTGATTTACAGTTATATAAAAATGTTAGGAATGTATTTGATTTCGCTACAACTAGGCCTACATGTTGTGTAACTTTTAAGCTGAAACTAGAGTAAATTTAGGTTTTAACCGTTAAGGTTTAAGTTAATTTTAGGTTACTAAAACATTTTCCTTTGGACACTTACTTTAAGAGAGGAAAGGAGATTACGAGTATTTGAGAATAAAGTTCTTAGGAAAATTTTTGGACCAAAGAGAGATGAACAGACAGGTGAATGGAGAAGACTACAAAACAATGAACTACATGGTCTTTATAGGAAGCCAGATATAATAAGAACAGTTAAGTCCCGTAGACTGGATGGGCAGGACATGTTGCACGTATGGGGAATGAAAGACGTGCATGGAAACTTCTTGTAGGAAAGCCAGAAGGAAAACGCCCAGTTGGTAGACCAAGAATGAGGTGGGAGAACAACATTAACTATGATTTGAGGGAAGTAGATTATACAGGGAATGATTGGAAAACATTAGCTCAGGATAGGGATGTATGGAGAGCTTATGTCCGTGCGGCCATGAACCTACGGGTTCGATAGTGCCAGGGAGTAAGTGAGTGAGTAAAACATTTTCCTTGGAATTACATTTGATGAACGTCTACTGTATGTATATTTAAAAGTCAGTGGTTCGCCCAACTCAGATCGTTGTGGAATGAGTTCCCGAGTGGAAAAAGTTTGGGAACCGCTGGTCTACATAATCCATTAATTTTTTTCGCGATTTTAATATTTCTCATTATTAATTGTGCTCATCATTTCATTTTGTGGGATGGACATATGCCACTATAAACGCAGTATAATTAAAATTTGCCCCTTTTTGATTTGTTTAGCAAAATGAGCAATTTACGCCCCCCCCCGTATTAAATCAGTTACATGACAAATCATACTTCTGGGTAATATCAGCACCATACTCATCTGGTCTGTGTGCTCATTTCTCACATGGTGCCATCTATCGACCATATATATATATATAAAACAGTTTTTAAAAACTAAAAGAACACGCTTTATTAGAAAACTAAAAAATGAAAAATAATTTTAATTTCCAATACGCTTGGGATAAAATAAAGTGGTCACGAAAAAAAATCATCTACAACACATATAGAATAAAATTAGAGTTATCAAGAAAAATAAAATAATTTTATCGTCAAAAGCGTGGGGTGCTTTTATGATTTTTACATTTTCTTCTTAGAGAGCTTACTTTTACCAATATCTGTTTATTATCAAATATATTAATTGATATAGAGCCCCCTACGCTTTTGATGGTAAAATTATTTTCTTTTTGTTGATAACTAATTTTATTCTATATGTGTTGGAGATGATTTTTTTGTTGACCACTTATTTTATCCCAAGCGTATTGGAAATTAAAATTATTTTTCATTTTTTAGTTTTCTAATAAAGCGTGTTCTTTTAGTTTTTTTAAAACTATTATTTATTTTTTAGTTTTAATATTTTACAGAATAAGATAAAAGTATAAAATATCTTTAAATTCAATACTATTGTAGTATGAGCTAAAAGTAATACTCTTCTTTAAAAAAAAACCCTCCCTGCCGGATTTTGAACCAGCGACGTATGGATTACTGAAATTATATACCACTAAGAGTTCACTGCTCTACCAACTGAGCTCTTACAACGATTGATTAAAAAGTCGACAAGTCCGCAACCTATTATACCAGTTTTCATTTTTTTGATTTTCGGATGATTCTGGCCAGGATTTTAGAAACAAAATATGAAATGATTGTATTGTCACGGGTCCTCTACACGTATACAAAGTTTCAAGTCGATCCATGTTTTCTAAGTGGGTGAAAATCGCGCTGAAAGATTCCGTTACATTGATACAAAAACACTTTTTTTGATTTTCTGATGATTATGGCCAGGATTTTAGAAAATAAATATGAAATTATTGTATTGTCACAGGTCCTCTACAAGTATACAAAGTTTCAAGTCGATCCAATGATTTTAAGTGGGTGAAAATCGCGTTGAAAAATTCCGTTACATAGATAGATAGATAGATACAGGTCAAGCTAATATAAAGCGTCTAATAATATATATGCATTATGCGTATTTAAATACAAGCATTTATCATCAGTTTTATCACATTGCACTTATTTCATAACCGATATTAACATTTTGATAGCTTTTACATGACATTAAAATTGAAGTAAAATACGAAAATGGATGCTCAACTTTCCGCAAATTAATTATCTCGAAACAAGAAAAAAAATATTTTCAATGAATGCGCATATAATAATAAAATAGATTCACATTAGATGCAATTTTACTACTGGCCGATAGCGAGGAAATACTAAAGACCAACACGCACACACTATTGAGTAACACTAAGAAAATTAGGACTGGAAGTAAATATCAATAAAACTAAATATATGGTCACACGTAGAAACTCAGTATATAATGGAAATGGACAGCTAATGACAAATGAGGGAAATTTTGAGGAAGTGGCTGAATTCAAATACCTAGGAACAATAATCACAAATAGGAATGAGATGCACAAACAAATTAAACATAGGCTCAATTCTGGAAATGCATGCTATTATGCATTGCAGAGACTTTTGATGTCCCAACTCCTTTAAAAAAACGTTAAGCTGAAAATATATAAAACTATTATTCTACCAGTTATATTATATGGGTGGCGAAACATGGACTCTTACTTTAAGGGAGGAAAGGAGATTACGAGTTTTGAGAATAAAGTTCTTAGGAAAATTTTTGGACCAAAGAGAGATGAACAGACAGGTGAATGGAGAAGACTACATAACAATGAAATACATGGTCTTTATAGGAAGCCAGATAATAATAAGAACAGTTAAGTCCCGTAGACTGCGATGGGCACGACATGTTGCGCGTATGGGGAAAGAAAGACGTGCATGGAAGCTTCTTGTAGGAAAGCCAGAGGGAAAACGCCCAGTTGGTAGACCAAGAATGAGGTGGGAGAACAACATTAACTATGATTTGAGGGAAGTAGATTATACAGGGAATGATTGGAAAACATTAGCTCAGGATAGAGATGTATGGAGAGCTTATGTCCGCGCGGCCATGAACCTACGGGTTCGATAGTGCCAGTGAGTAAGTAAGTAAGTAAGACAAAATTCTTTAACAATATCAAAAGAACCAGCAAGATGCAAATTAGAAGTGGAAAGAAAAATTATAGAACAAGTGTCAGAATTTAATTATTTAGGTGTATTAATAACAAATACTAAAAATTTAATAAATGAAGTAAAGAAACAAGCTGATAAAGCAGCACAAATATCAGGGTATATGAAAGATTTAATTTGGCGCAATAAACATATGTCAATAGAAAGCAAAACCCGCATATATAAAACGATAGTTCGACCAGTAATCGTATATGGAGCAGAAACTAGGGCTGATACAACAAAAACTGAACAAATAATAAGCACATGCGAAATGAAAATCTTAAGAACTATTCAGGGGAAAACATTATTTGATAAAATACACAACACAGAAATTAGGGACAACTGCCGTATTCAAGACATAACCAAATTTATTATAGATAGACGAAAATATTGTAAGGGTAATTTTTTTATTTATTTTTTTATTAAGAGCCCCACCACCATCCCCCTGGGTTTCCTCGGGCTTAATGCCCATATCCCCAGGTCTGCTCTTGTCCCTAATTACTCTCTGCTGTTTTTATTATGTTCATTTTCAGAATACAAGTTTCGGGTGTTTGTTCTTAATACTACTTAATGTAGAAAGAATGGAAGAAAACCGGCTTGCAAAAATAGCTAAAGAAGATAGACCAATGGACGGGAGAAGAACAAGAGGAAGACCAGCCAAGAGATGGATAGACAGTGAATGCACATCCAGTACGTCTTCCTCCGAGGAGTGATTTTTGGAAATAAACAGGATGAAAATCCTACAAATTAAGTTAAGAAAAAGAAGAATGCTCATATTTACTTGATTATCTAATTAAAACACGGCTAGATGGAATTTATGTGCAGTCAATAAAATTCTATATATCAAGGAGTGCTCATCTAAGACGCATGCTCACAATACCTGATCTACCCATAGTCTAAGATCCGGCTGCAATATTATTACGTTCATCGAGTGTGTGAACAAAATCTTCTTTTTTTCATAAAATTGTGAATGACTGAATACATTTTTGCCGAGTTGCCTATTAAAATGTGTTTAATTAAAATGTAATTAATTTATTTATTGGAAATAAATTGATTCACTTGTTATTAAAATAAATTATAATCCAGTTCGCAGAAATCGATGTATAGAGCTTGAAAAGTTTTGGTTGCCATTGCACACTTGGCCATAAATCTCCTCGCGAATACAGCAGGCTGTGACACCAATCAGTAATAAAATGGCGGTAAGTACGTATTTATTGTTTTATATTGTTTCAAATAAAGTTCAGTTCATTTATAATGCAGTGATTTGTTTCGTATAATGTATATTAACACTACCTTTTGGATATATTTTTGTATATACATTGGACATAGTATACATAAAGGGCAGTGGTTTTACTTCCCGCTGTGAGGGAACAATATAAAACAATAAATACGCACTTACCGCCATTTTATTACTGATTGGTGTCACAGCCTCCTGTAGCCGCGAGGAGGTTTACGGCCAAGGTGTGTAATGGCAACCAAAACTTTTCAAGCTCTATACATCGATTTCTGCGAACTGGATTATAATTTATTTTAATAATAAGTGAATCAAATTATTTCAATAAAATAAATTATATTTTAATTCAACAAATTTTAATAGGCAACTCAGCAAAAATTTATTCAGTCATTCACAATTTTATGAAAAAAAAATAGATTTTATTAAATAAAAATAAAACTTGGTCTTATTTTTATTTAATAAATGTTGATTTTCATCAAGTAAACACCATCTCAATTGTTTATTTAAATAAGATTTTGTTCATACACTCGATCAACGGTAGTAATCTTGCAGCCGGATCTTGGACTACCATAGGCTATATGGAAAAAACATACTAATAACCATTTATTGCATATAACATATATATTTATATTAGCTAATAACTAATTTCAACTTATTTACACTAATATTACAGCCTATAAACATTGTAAGACATAAGGAACATTTTACGAACAGAAAATTTTATTTTAGTTAGAATAAATTAGATTTATTTAGCCTGGTGGAGTAATGCCAATGTGGCCTTCTCTTCCACTCACCAGGACAAACATATATTACATCAAAATACTACTTACTTCTTACTTACTGGCACTATCGAACCCGTAGGTTCATGGTCGCACGGACATAAGCTCTCCATACATCCCTATCCTGAGCTAATGTTTTCCAATTATTCCCTGTATAATCTACTTCCCTCAAATCATAGTTAATATTATTCCCCCACCTCATTCTTGGTCTACCAACTGGGCGTTTTCCTTCTGGCTTTCCCAGAAGAAGCCTCAATGCAAGTCTTTCATTCCCCATACGGGCAACATGTCCTGCCCATCGCAGTCTACGAGACTTAACTGTTCTTATTATATCTGGCTTCCTATAAAGACCATGTAGTTCATTGTTATGTAGTCTTCTCCATTCACCTGTCTGTTCATCTCTCTTTGGTCCAAACATTTTCCTAAGTACTTTATTCTCAAATACTTGTAATCTCCTTTCCTCCCTTAAAGTAAGAGTCCATGTTTCGCATCCATATAATATAACTGGTAGAATAATAGTTTTATATATTTTCAGTTTAACGTTTTTTGAAAGGAGTTAGGACATCAAGAGTATCTGCAATGCATAATAGCATGCATTTCCAGAATTGAGCCTATGTTTAAGGACAATGCAAGCTATAGGCTCTATCATTGTGCAGAGAATCTCCTTGATGTCCCAACCGTCTTTTCTATAAAAAAAACTTTAACCTGAAATATATAAAACATATTATTCTAGCAGTTATAACAATCTCAATTAACTCTAATATTAAATATTAAAAAAAAATTTGATCAAAAGATAATATCTATTATATTACGTATCTACAATGCAACCAGTTAATGTTAGTTAAAATTAAGACTAAAACTAATAATAAAATGTATACAAGCAAGACATATTAAATTGTCTCTGTCTAATGTTTATAAAAAACAAAGAAAAATAATGAGATATAGAAAAACTAATTTTACTTTTGTACAATATTTAAAACAAAACAAAAGAAAATATTTGTTAATCTTAATATTATTTTCATAGATAATTAAATGTATTAATTGTTAAAAGAATAGTATCAGTGAGGTGTATAGTTAGATAGATTTGTAAGAAGAAAACTGTCAAAATAAGAATTTACTTACATGTCAGACCTGGTTTCATATGTGACGGACGTTTTGCAGGCATTAGAAATGATCCAAGACCCCGTGCTGATTCTTCTGCGAGAATTTCCATTGTTGCAAATAGCGCCAATATGACTATCACTCTGAGAACGGCCATTTTGTGTACAAATTACACGCTAATAATCACGACAATGTAAAATGACAGCGTTTATATATTATATTAAGAGATCCTGTTAGATATAAAGTGCATTTACTTTCCTTTTAGAAGTGAAAGTACGTTTGCAATGTTCCACTTTTAAAATTAGAAACAATACGTTGAAAATCCATACTCTTGTACTTACTTACTCACTGGCAGTATCGAATCCGTAGGTTCATGGCCGCACGGACATAAGCTCTCCATACATCCCTATCCTGTGCTAATGTTTTACAATCATTCCCTGTATAATCTACTTCCCTCAAATCATAGGTAATGTTATTCTCCCACCTCATTCTTTCATTCTTAGTCTACCAACTGGCCGTTTTCCCTCTGGCTTTCCTACAAGAGCTTCCTTGCAAGTCTTTCATTCCCCATACGTGCAACATGTCCTGCCCATCGTAGTCTACGAGACTTAACAGTTCTTATTATATCTGGCTTCCTATAAAGACCATGTAGTTCATTGTTATGTAGTCTTCTCCATTCACCTGTCTGTTCATCTCTCCTTGGTCCAAAAATTTTCCTAAGTACTTTATTCTCAAATACTTGTAATCTCCTTTCCTGTCTTAAAGTAAGAGTCCATGTTTCGCACCCATATAATATAACTGGTAGAATAGTAGTTTTATATATTTTCAGCTTAACGTTTTTTGAAAGGAGTTGGGGCATCAAGAGTATCTGCAATGCATAATAGCACGCATTTCCAGAATTGAGCCTATGTTTAATTTCCTTGTGCATCTCATTCCTGTTTGTGATTATTATTCCTAGATATTTGAATTCAGCCAATTCCTCAAAATTTCCCTCATTGTCATTAGCTGTCCATTTCCATTATTTAATGAATTTCTACGTGTGACGATATATTTAGTTTTATTGATATTTACTTCCTGTCCTAATTTCTTAGTGTTACTCAATAGTGTGTGCGTGTTGTCCTTTAGTATCTCCTCGCTATCGGCCAACAATACTACATCATCAGCATAAACTAACAGTTTATTAATACCATTGAGTTGTAAGCCTTCCTCATTCTCTAAAGATTTAATGGCATGCTCTAGTACAAAATTCAGGGAACCCATGCCAAAAGCTCATACTCTTGTACTGCATTCCATTATATTTTTGTGTGGTCCACAATATAAAGGGCTTAAGTAAAAAAATAGTATATTACTATGTAAGGTTGGGAAGTGGTTTTTACAGAATCGAGGAAAAATAAAAACTGAGTGATAGCCAGGTTTTTAATTTCAGAGATTCTGTAAAACACTTCACAAACGTGCGTTGTACATTATTTGTTGCGCATGATGTTTTCAAAATAATAAATAATAGTACAATTCTTACTTTAAGGGAGGAAAGGAGATTACGAGTATTTGAGAATAAAGTTCTTAGGAAAATTTTTGGACCAAAGAGAGATGAACACACAGGTGAATGGAGAAGACTGCATAACAATGAATTACATGGTTTTTATAGGAAGCCAGATATAATGACAACAGTTAAGTCTCGTAGACTACGATGGGTAGGACATGTGGCACGAATGGGGAATGAAATAGGTGCATGGAAGCTTCTTGTAGGAAAACCAGAAGGAAAACGCCCAGTTGGTAGACCAAGAATGAGGTGGGAGAATAACATTAACTATGATTTGAGGGAAGTAGATTATACAGGGGATGATTGGAAAACATTGGCTCAGGATAGGGATATATGGAGAGCTTATGTCCGCACGGCCATGAACCTACGGGTTCGATAATGCCAGTGAGTTAGTTAGTTAGTAAAATAATATCTTAGTTGGAAATATTTGCGTTGATCATAAACAATTGACTAATGTTAACAGTGCGAGCAATGTTTATTAATTGAAACAACAGAAGGCCTTGAGAACAATTATTGATAACATGGCCGCAAGTACGTATTTATTGTTTTGTATTGTTTCAAATAAAGTTCAGTTCATTTAAAATGCAGTGATTTGTTTCGTATAATGTGTATCAACACGACCTTTTGGATATTTTCTGTATATACATTGTACGTAGTATACATAGAGGGCAATGGTTTTACTTCCCGCACGTGGGTTTAAATGTAATGTTAGAGTATAGTTATTTAGGTTGGCAATCCCGAAATGTAGGAAGTTGAACTTTCAGTAATAGTCGCCATTGCTGGTAAGCTACGACAAAACGCACTATCGAGGTAGCGTGTTGCTTTGTCACCCAACGGTCCCGGGTTCCATCCCCGATCGGGACAAGTTTTCTGTGTTATGGTTTTTTTCTCACCTGTAAGACAAATGTCAGGAAACTTAAGGCCCAAACGGTCCCCGAACATCATGTGGCCTTCATTATCATCATTAACATTCATTAAAATGTAGGATTAAGGGCCAGTTTCACCAACAGAGGTAACTGTATTACGCCAGATTAAGCTATGCATTATACACGGGAAAAACTGGCGTAAAACAGTTACCTCCCTTGGTGAACTGACCCTAAGGCCTCTCCTGGCGCACCATTACTATCATCAACTAAACTAAACTCACTGGCACTATCGAACCCGTAGTTTCATGGCCGCGCGAACATAAGCTCTCCATACATCCCTATCCTGAGATAATGTTTTCCAATCATCCCCTGTATAATCTACTTTCCTCAAAGCATACTTAGTTATTCTCCCACCTCATTCTTGGTCTACCAACTGGACGTTTTCCTTCTGGTTTTCCTACAAATAGGTTCCATGCACGTCTTTCATTCCCCATACGTGCAACATGTCCTGCCCATCGCAGTCTACGAGACTTAACTGTTCTCATTATATCTGGCTTCCTATAAAGACCATGTAGTTACAGTGAAGTCTTCTCCATTCACCTGTCTGTTCATCTCTCTTTGGTCCAAAATTTTTCTAAGAACTTTATTCTCAAATACTCGTAATCTCCTTTTCTCCCTACACCTATCATATATCATCGGGGTAGCGTAACTCCGCCTTCCAGGCGCCCCAACCTCAGAAGTGGGTTACAATAGCCCCATGCCAAGAGAGAATACCAGACTGTCGAAATGATAAGCTGGTGACGTTGAATAAAACAAAAGAGATTCTACAGCTATTGCAGTCATCCTGTCCCAATTTCCAACAGCTTTTTGTCTTGTACATTTTCATCTTCTCTTCTGCTCATTACTGTCTCACTATTGAACTCGCAAGTTCATGGATACGATGCCATAAACTCTCCATACATCCATATCCCGAGCTAGTATTTTCAAATCATCTCCTATATAATCTACTTCCCTCAAATCGTAGTTAATATTATTCTCCCACCTCATTCTTAGTCTACCAATAGGCCGTTTTCCCTCTGGTTTTCCTACAAGAAGATTCCATGCATCTCTTGCATTCCCTATTCGTGCCACATGCCCTAACCATTACAGTCTACGAGACTTAATTGTTCTTTATTATATCAGGCTTCCTATGAAAGCCAATGTGGCTCGCTGTTATGTAGTCTTCTCCATTCATCTCTTCTCCTGCTCATAGCTTCCGTTATTTCATTTTTAGTGAATTCCGAATGAATGAAGCTATTGAGGTTGTTCTCGTGAAAATATATTTTTAAAAAATAGACAAATATTCACCGGTACTACCAAGTAGACATATGTGCGTTCCTAGATATTTGAATTCAGCAACTAAGGGACGGATTTCTATGACCTAATAAATAAGAAAATATGAATGTATTTATAACCTAAAAGGTATTTGAATATGACCTAAAAAGATTAAAAAAATATAAGTTTATTATTTAATGAAGTCCACCGCTGTGGTCTCGGGGTAGCGTGCTGCCTTGTCACGCAGCGGGCCCGGGTTCGATCCCCGGTCAGGACAGTTTTTCTGGGTGAGATTTTTATCGGGGTTTTTCCTCACCTGGAAGACAAATGTCAGGAAAACTTTCAGGCCCAAACGGTCCCCGAAATCTTATGGCCATCGCAATCATATTTCATATTCATCTTAGGTTAAGCTTAGGATTAGGGACTCTCCTGGCGCACCATTATCATCATCATCACCCATCATATCATGGGGGAACGTAACCCCGCCTTCCAGGCACCCCAATCTCAGAAGTGGGTTACAAGTACGCCATGCCAGGAGAGAAACCAGGAATGTCGAAAGACAAACCTGGGGCATTTGAAAAAAAATAATTTAATGAATATTTTAAACATTCTGTACTAAATTGTTCGTTCATGTAGGCCTACATTTTTCAACTTTTCACCAAACAGTGAAAACGGAGTTTGTAACGGTGCTGTCATTCAAGGAATTTCCAGAAATAAAAATACTTTCCAACAAATGACCATTCAACTTGCGACTAAAATACATCATGTTGGTTATTCAAATTTGACTAACGAGATAAAAATTTCGGAAATATGTCTTTATCATAAGTAATGCCACGAGTGATTTCCAAATTATCGATAAATTCACGACTCACGAAGTGAGGAGTAAATTTATCTAGAGAATTTGGAAATCAAGAGTGGCATTTGTTAGGACTATTTAACGAATAAAATTAAGCTGTTTACTCATAAATCATTGTTTAACTATAGTTATTTTAAAATATTTATATATTTAATGTAAACGGCGATGTTTGAAAACAAATCAGAAATGTGAGGTTATGTTCATTCACTGCAACTAGATCATATTATTTGTTGCCAAATAAGATCGCAATATTGTAAGAATGCACCAAGTGGAGAAATAATGAAACACATCAAACTACATATCATAATCAACATTACGGGTTATTCATTTATTTTTTAGTAAACAACTCTGTAAAATCAAGGAACCTGTTCATTATTTGCTATATTCAATGTATTTGTTGGAGAAAAATAATGCTTTTACCTGTTCAGAACATTAAAAAGGAGGAGCTTTCTTTATCACAAAAGCAGGAGCTGATAAAGAGAAATCGATAAAGAGCGAGGTGAAACACAACTGTGACTGGTTGTAAATAAAAACATATTGTAACGTGATTGGCCATTGACTAGCATTTGTGGCATGAGTTAAATAGTCATAAATAATGCCACGAGTGATTTACAAATTACCGACAAATTCACGAATAGTAATATAATGTACGGTTAAAAACTATAAAATAGTTACCTTGTAGGTCCGTCTTCTCAACTTAGATTGTTTTATAACTCTGTAGGCCTTTCGGGACTAGTCCCATCATCAGCAGAGTGCATTAGGTCCGTACTTGTTGACCCTTGTTGAAGCACTGACTCTTAAATTCACGAAGTGATGAGTGAATTTATCTAGAGGATTTTGAAATCAGGAGTGACATTTGTTAGGACTATTTAACGAATAAAATTAATCTGTATACTCAAAAATCATTATTTAAATATAATTACTGGTGTTTTTAAATATTCTTATTCTTCTTCTTCACTTCACGGGCTAGGCAAATTGCCAGTTCCGCCTCACAGTTGTTCTGTCCATCTTTTCACTGGCCTTCCTACATTCCTTGAACCTCTTGGCTTGTAGTTGAATACTGCTCTTGGTAATCTTGTTACATTCATTCTTTCCACATGTGTAAACCATTTCTCTCTATATTCACTAATTTTCTCATCCAATGGATATATATTTAACTCTGTTCTTATATCTTCATTGCTTATCCGATCCAATCTTGTGCAGCCTTTTGTTCTTGTAAGGAAGTTCATTTCTGCGCTTTGTATTCTACTTTGCAATTTTTTGGACATTACCCAAGTTTCGCTCCCATAAAGTAATGCAGGAACTGCCAATGTTTTATAAAACTTCAATCTAGTATCTCTTCTTGTTTTATTCTTTAATGTTTTATGTGTAGTTCCGCAAATCTTTTGAAATTTCGACAGTTTCATTTTTAAATATTTATATATTTATCTAGCTAATACCCGGCATATGCTGCTACGCCTAAATAAATCAGTTTTTTTTATCTTTAGTTGAATAAGAGGAAAAAACATTATATTATAATTATTTTTAGATACCCCGTGCTGTTTACCCGGCGCTGGACGGAAATCTACGTAGTCTGATGTACTTGACGTAAGTGAGCTAAAATACTAAATTCATCATTTTCAGTTATTCGTAAAAGAATACCCGCTGTGCGCTGCTATGCTTTCCCGAGAATCTACTTATTCCGATCTTCTTGGCATCAATGAAATACATAAATGGTTATTGTGAGTTGTCCTTAAAAGATAAACATGCTGTCACGGACTTCTATGTAGAGTTTTTTCAGATATTCAATTCTGTGTACAATAATGTTGTGTATTTGTTATGGTTTAGGCAGCGTAAGCCATTTAAGCTTACAAAAAATTGAAATTTCTTCACGTTTTTCACTAGAGAAGTCGATTTTTTAAGAGTGAAGGGCTTGAGCATTAAAACTCTCTTATAACCTATAACCTTCCCTGGAAAATCCTGAACATTTTGCAAAAAGCCCCATCACAATCGGATGAATGGTATGGCAGCACATGCTTGCCCGGGAATCTACGTATCCCGATCTCCTTGGCGTCAATGAAAGACAAAAATGGTTATTGTGTTTTATCTGTAAAATATAAACATATGCTGTCGCGGACTTTTTTGTAGAGTTTCTTGAGGCAGCTTAAGGCAGCGCAAGCCATTTAAGGTTAAAAAAGGGACTTTTTCACTAAAAAGGGTGTTTTTTAAGGGCGTAGGAGTTGAATATCTCAACTCTCTTACAGCCTATGTTCATCCCGGGAATCTCCTGAACATTTTGCAAAAAACCCCATCACAATCGGATCAACGGTATGGCCGCGCATAAAGTACGAACAAACAAACATTCATTTTTATATATTAGATGTTTGAAAACAAATCAGAAATGTTTGGTTATGTTTAATTTCTTTATTCACTGCAATTCATAGTATGTAGGTCTGTTACCAAATAAGGTCGGAATAAGCAATAACCCACTGGGTCGAAATATTGTAAGAATGCACCCTAGGGAGAAAAATGAAACACATTAAACTGTATATTATAACCAACGGTATAGGTTATTATTTTTTTAGGAAACAACTCCATAAAATCATTATTTAAAAACACAACTATTGAACACACAATTATCAAATGTGTAGTTCGAAGGAATCTGTTCATTGTTTGCAGTATTAAGCGTATTTGTTCGAGTGTCAGTCACTGCAAAATAATGCTCTGCCCTGTTCAGAATATTAAAACGGAGGAGCTTTCTTTATCTCAAAAGCAGGAGCTGATAAAAGTAAATCGATAAAGAGAGAGGTGAAACACGACTGTGATTGGTTGTAAAACAAAATTCATTGAAACGTGATTGGTCATTGACCCCCATTTGGGGCATGCGTTAAATAGTTACAGGAATTAGAACAAATATGACCAAAAATCTAAAAGAATGACAAATATGACTTTTAAGATGTAATAAAAATAGCAAAATTTAAAATTAAAATTGGTTTAAAAATGTCCGTAGCGCAGGAATTGCGTAAATTAAGCGAATTCCTCAGCAAGTGGAATTTATGGTCCCATTTTCTGGTTCTTCAAAAAATGTTATGGGAACCTTTAGACAATTCTTACATTACCAAAAGATTAATAGAAGCTAAAAAGCATTAAACAAAGGATCAATTTCGAAAATAAAAGTTGGAAATCATATAACAGAGGGATTTACCGTTACAAAAGGTTTAAGACAGGGTTGCAGTTTATCTCCAACTCTATTTAAAATTGATCTGGAAAGAGTACTAAGAGACTGGAGGAAAAAATGTCAAAAAATGGGCATACCAATCCAAAATACACATGTATATTCACTCAATTTTGCAGACGACCAGGTGTAATAGCACAAGACCACGATGACATAGAATATATGACTAAAAAACTAAAATAAGAATATTAAAAAGTGGGGACTTTATATAAACATTGAGAAAACTAAATATCTGTGTATAGGAGAAGAAATGGATAATATAAATTTCAACAATGGAGAAGAACTAAAACCTAGTATTGAATGCACTTATTTAGGAACAAAATTAGACCATGCAGGCGATAACACAGTGGAAATTAAAAATAGAATCACACAAACAAAATAAGCGATAAATGCTTTAAACTCTGTTTGGTGGAGCAAAAATATTACAAAAAAATATAAAACTACAAATATATCAAACCATAATTCAGAGCATTTTAACATATGGTGCTAAAGTCTGGCAAATTCCTACCAGGGAAATGAAAAGAATTTTAAGTACAGAAATGAATGTTTTAAGAAAATTAGCTGGAAAATCTAGAATGGATAGAATACCAAATAAAGAAATAAGGGAAATTATGGGTGTACAAGAGAAGCCGGACATCATAGACATTATAGAAAAGAAAATATTACAGTGGTATGGCCATGTCAGAAGAATGCCAGAGCAAGATTGCCTAAAATTGTTATGGAGTGGATCCCAATGGAAAGGAGGAAGAGAGGAAGACCGAAGTAAACTTGGATAGAAGGGGTACAAGCGGCTATGAATATCAGAGAATTGGAGGAAGATCAATGGATAGACAGAGAGGAATGACGTTTGGTTTCCGGAAGACGGTGGCGGGTGATGATGATTTCTGGTTTGCTGGATATATATTCCTTTAATTTAATTGGAGCAACTCTTTTTTTCTTTCTTTTTTGTGATAACAATGCCCTGTCCAGTGTGTCACTGCATATGCGGTTCTTGTTGCACCAATCGGGGTGAGGGAAGGTTTTCCTAGGATTTATTTCCATTTTCCCCGAAAACGCAATTCCATACTGCTCCATACTAATGTTATGCATTTTGTTCCATTTCATTCCATCAGCCCCTGTGATATAGAGCCACTTTTTTTTGAATTCTGTTTTATTCTTATTGGGAATTTGACTAAATAGATCCAGGAGAAAGTGTAACAACACACGCATTGTTGTTCCTGATCGTATCCTCAATTCCTCAAACCGTTACTATAGCCTACTTTGTACTTGAAAGTTTTTCACTATCACATTCCATTCTTATTCTGTAGATACACGTTTTAAATATGATTTCTCCTGTGTAGTAACTCACAGTGGGTTAAATTACACTGAGAAACAAAAAAGAAACGTTTTTGTCTCAGGAAGAAAAACATGTGATTCTGATAGTATTTTTTCTGAATTCAAATATGATATCGGTTTTTCTCCATCACCCAAGTTTCCGAGAACAGGCATTTATAATTTCAAACACTTTAATATTTTCTACATTCGTAACTACACAGTATTCGAACATTCGGACTCACCTAGAAAGTAAAAACTGGCGATTTTCTGCTATATTTCGCCTGTGGACCATCCCTCTTGATGGTCCAACAATAATCGGCCAGCATATTAGGATTCCATTTGCCTTGATATATCTTTTCCATAGCTGAAATCTCCTGATGAAAGTGTTCCCCCCCCCGTTTTATTTTACAATGGACAAATGGACGAAACAACGTTTATTAAAAAAAATAAGTATTTAAATTCATTAATTGAAATTGAAATAAAAAAAACTGTGGGTGATGGAGAAATTCCGAATACATATTTGAAAACACGATATAAAACTGCGGAAGTACAACTATTGGTACTCATGAGACAAACATCATGTTGACAGTGTTATAGATGGGTTACAGTAATATGTAATTAATAATAATAAAATAAATAATAATGATAATAATAATAATAATAATAATACAGTAAAGAAAGAAAGTAAAGTGATCCCATAAAGGCCCGGAGGCCCTGGGGTAGTAGGAGGTAAGGCTCCCACTTTTTCTAGACATTCGGCACTTTATGTCAGCCGGGTTGTAAGCCTTGCGTGACGCCGCCTTTACCCCCAGAGCAAGCGTCTGGTACTCATTTCAGTTAGAGGCTGAGTCGACCCCAGGGCCTTAGTGCCGCCACAGGGTTTGGGTCAGTTTAAAAATCCTGACCCCAACGGGACCTTGAACCTTCGACCCTCCGGCTTGTAGCTCAGTGCCTTTAACCACTACGCTACGGCGTGCCCCCATAAAATAATAATTTTAATAATAATGATAATAAATGAAAAAATATCCTGAACTCGTGTCCAATCTAGGGTCGGGGGTCCAGGGATGAGATGAGATGAAGTCCCTGATATAGAGGGGGTATGTGACTGACAAATATTCCGGCCGACCATGCCTTACGCATAATTGCGGGGAAAGATGAACGAAATGGATGAGATAAGTATGGTGAAATGGTGGAATGAATATTGTGGTAGGGGAAAATGGGAGAAAACCCGAGAAAAAACCTACTCAAGTTCAGTTTCGTCCAGCACGAAACCCACATGGAGTGACCGAGACTCAATCTCGGAACCCCAGCGGCGAGATGCGAGCGTGGTAAACACGCCACGGAACTACCATATTGATGATGATAATAAAATAATTAATACTAAATTTATTGAATACTACTTTAATTATTTAGAATATTATGATTTTGGAAATTATACAGATTATGATACCGACATAAGTTTAGCCAAATTTCAGAGAATCTGTGAAACAATCGAACTTTCGAAAATAAAATTCGAAGAGACATGACATTAAAATTTTATAAAGTTACGACTGTGTTCGTCATATCCCATGAAAGTGAGAATTTATTCTTATTCTTCTTCTTACTCATAATTTGTAAGGTTTTCATCCTGTTTATTTCCAAAATCACTGCTCGGAGGAAGACATATTTCATGTGCATTCACTGTCTATCCATCACTTGGCTAGTCTCCCTTTTGTTATTCTCCCGTCCATTGGTCTATCTTATTTAGCTCTTTTTGCAAGTTCGTTGTGTTCCATTCTTTCTTTATGACCTTTCCAGTATTTTCGTCTATCTATAATGAATTTGTAACATGAACTGCGGTCAAGAAGTAAAGCAGAGGATTGCAGTGGCAAAATAAGCTTTCAACAAGAAGATAAGCATTTTCTGCGGACCTTTGGCAAAATAATTAAGGAAGAGGCTAGTGAAGTACTTTGTGTGGAGTGTAGCATTATATGGTGCAGAGACTTGGACATTACGACGGAATGAGGAAAAGCGACTGGAAGCTTTTAAGATGTGGATATGGAGAAGAATGGAACGTATCAAATGGACAGACAAAGTAAGAAATAAAGACAAAAGTAAGAAATAAAGACAGAGTGGGTGAGAAGAAGAACAATGCTGGAACTCATAAAGAAGAGGAAAATAAATTGGATTGGCCACTGGCTAAGAAGAAACTGCCTGCTGAAGGATGCTCTAGAAGGAATGGTCAACGGAAGAGTTAGAGGAAAGAAGTTAGAGGCAGAAAAAGACATCAGATGGTAGACAATATTAACATAAATGGTTTGTATGCAGATACAAAAGGAAAGCTTAGTTAAGGAAAGAGTGGAGAATGCTGAGCTTGCAGTGAAAGACCTGCTCTTGAGCAGAACACTATGAATGAATAGCTGTGACGGTCATATCCTATGAAACTTAAATCTTCTTCTTCTGACTCATAATTTGTAGGATTTTCATCCTGTTTATTTCCAAAATCACTCCTCGGAGGAAGACATATTGGATGTGCATTCACTGTCTATCCATCTCTTGGCTGGCCTTCCTCTTGTTCTTCTCCCGTCCATTGCTCTATCTTCTTTAGCTCTTTTTGGAAGTCGGTTTTCTTCCATTCTTTCTATATGACTCTTCCAATATTTTCGTCTGTCTATAATAAATTTGGTTATGTCTTGAATATGACATTTGTCCCTAATTTCTGTGTTGTGTATCACATGAGTTCAGATGCTAAAAAACTATCCAGAGTAAAACATTGTTTGATTTGAGAGTGAAATGTGGACGACAAAAGAATAAAGAGAGAGAGAGAGAGAGAGAGAGAGAGAGAGAGAGCGAGATACAGATCCAAGAGGTAATATAAATACCAAATCTAAACAATGTATTGCATATGAAGAGTCCAGGGGAAAAACCTGATAAGTCCAAAATTACAGATTTTCTGATGTTTTAATAATCTAATAGCTCACCCGGAGTAGTTTTAGATGGTTTCATTTAGAAGAAACAGGTCTACAACAGATCAGATTTTTAGTATAAGACAGATTTTAGAAAATAAATGGGAATATAATGGTACTGTACATCAACTGTATGTAGACTTCAAAAAAGCATATGATTCAATTAAGAGGGAGAAGTTATATAGTATCCTGCTGGAGTTCGGAATTCCTAAAAAGTTAGTTAGACTTATACGAATGTGTCTAAATGGCACAAAGAGTAGGGTGCGTGTAGGCAAACAGTTTTCGGACACTTTTGAAATCCAGAATGGGTTGAAGCAAGGAGATGCACTATCTCCTCTACTATTTAATTTTGTATTAGAGCATGCCATTAAATCTTTAGAGAATGAGGAAGGCTTACAACTCAATGGTATTAATAAGCTGTTAGTTTATGCTGATGATGTAGTACGGTACTATTGGCCGATAGCGAGGAGGTACTAAAGGCCAACACGCACACACTATTGAGTAACACTAAGGAATTAGGACTGGAAGTAAATATCAATAAAACTAAATATATGGTCACACGTAGAAATTCATTAAATACTGGAAATGGACAGCTAATGACAAATGAGGGAAATTTTAAGGAGGTGGCTGAATTCAAATACCTAGGAACAATAATCACAAGTAGGAATGAGATGCACAAAGAAATTAAACATAGGCTCAATTCTGGAAATACATGCTATTATGCATTGCAGAGACTCTTGATGTCCCAACTCCTTTCAAAAAACGTTAAGCTGAAAATATATAAAACTATTATTCTACCAGTTATATTATATGGTTGCGAAACATGGACTCTTACTTTAAGAGAGGAAAGGAGATTACGAGTATTTGAGAATAAAGTTCTTAGGATAATTTTTGGACCAAAGAGAGATGAAGAGACAGGTGAATGGAGAAGACTACGTAACAATGAACTACATGGTCTTTATAGGAAGCCAGATATAATAAGAAGAGTTACGTCTCGTAGACTGCGATGGGCAGGACATGTTGCACGTATGGGGAATGGGAGACTTGCATGAAAGCTTCTTGTAGGAAATCCAGAGGGAAAACGCCCAGTTGGTAGGCCAAGAATGAGGTGAGAGAATAACATTAACTATGATTTGAGGGAAGTAGATTATACAGGGAATGATTGGAAAACATTAGCTCAGGATAGGGATGTATGGAGAGCTTATGTCCATGCGGCCATGAGCCTACGGGTTCGATAGTGCCAGTGAGTAAGTAAGTTCACAGAACTGGGCAAGAATCTGACAAGTCCAGAGATATTTCAATATCTTTAAATCGTGTACAGGGGAAAATGTTACAAGTCCATGCAAAACAGGGGAATATTCTAACAAGTTGAGGGAATCTAATTTTTCTTTAAAGGGAATTTTTCCTGTGGTTGCCCATGGTCTGGAATTTAGGTTAGCGGGATAGATAGCGCCAGTTGTTTTCAATGATGAAGATCGTTGGTTTGATGTTCTCACATTCTACAGCACAAGCTTAAAATCGTATTAAAACTTTATAATCTGTCCACATTTTATAACTGAATCCGTACATCTTCAACTAGAAACGGTCTACAGTCGATAAAGTCATTTATTGGGAAGTAGATAATATTATTTGTAATACGCATTGTTAGTAATTGTTATGTATACGTCACTATTATTAAACGATATCTATGGAAACTCTTTTGTTATCGAGTTTTGATATTTCCAAGATGGTTGAATGAATGTTACTGTACTCTTATTTATAACATGCACGCTTTCATTTCACGTCCACACACTGGACTTAAGTTTAAAAATCTCAAGAAGAAAACATCAAACTTAAAATATATAAAACTGTTATCTCCCCAGGTACATTACATGGATGCAAAAATTGACTCTTGTTCTAAGGGAGGAAAGAAAGTTAAGAAATATTTGAGAATTAAGTTCTTAGAAATTTTTTGGACTAAAGAGAGATCAACAAGAGGAAAATGGAGAAGACTACAAAACAGTGAGCTAGATTATCTTTATGGAAATACATAAATAAGAACAGGTAAATCTTGTAGTTGCGATGGGCAGACACATGGCACGAAATGGGTAATGAAAGAAGAAACTCATTGTAGGAAAACTATAGGTAGGCCAAGAATGAGGCGGGAGAACAAAATTAACCATGATTTGAGGGAAGTAAATTATACAGGGGATGGTTGGAAACATCAGCTCAGATAGGAATGTATGGAGAGCTAATGTCTGCGGGTCATGAACCTTCGGGTTCGATAGAGGTATTGAGTTATTTAATTAGTTAACACAAAACAATTGACACTCTGCATTTAGGTAATATTTCAGTTAGTTATTAATATTGTTAGTCTTAAATCGCACTTACTTTGTTTTAATCCAGCGTTATTATATTGTTTGTTAGGTTAAGTGCACAGTAGATTATTAAAACGCTTTTTATCGAAAAAATTACAGCTTTTAACATTTAAAAAAACTACTTGTTGCTCTTAAAAATAGGTAGCATCATTAGAATAATGTAAAGAATTTCGTGAATATTTACAGAATGGAGCTTGCAAAATGCTTACATGTATTGTACTTTCGTTATTATAATATCATCCCTTATATTAAAACGAACGGTCCCCGAAATCATATGGTCATCATCATCCATCATTATCATTATCATCATTCTTCACCGGTGTGGAAAGCAACGGGAAGCTACCACACCTAGAATTCCCCAGTAAAGCTGCAAAGCATAGCATGAAAATGCTGTCCACGCTGTGGTCTCGAGATAGCGTGCTGCCTTGTCACGCAGCGGGCCTGGGTTCGATCCCCGGTCGGGACAGTTTTTCTGGGTGAGGTTTTTATCGGGGTTTTTCCTCACCTGTAAGACAAATGTCAGGAAAACTTTAAGGCCCAAACGGTCCCCGAAATCACATGGCCATCATCATCATCCTTCACCGGTGTGGAAAGCAACCGGAAGCTACCACACGTACAATTCCCTAGTAAAGCTGCAAGCATAGCATGAAAATGCTATGATTGCAGTGAAGGACCTGCCTTCGGGCAGAATTACTATGGATGGATGGATATTAAAACGAAACATTTTGGATTCAGATGGCTTTGATTTTCATGTAGGTACATAAGGAATCTTCCTTTAGGAAGGTGGTCGGAATTCGGGCTATGACCTCGTCCCGTTATCTCAAATAACGATCTGAAGGATCTCATCTGTTATTTTCGAATCTCCTTTCACCTTTCTTTCCCAAGATCCAGATTTATGGTTCAAATATCAATCCAGGTTTAGCTGTTATTTCATGTAGCCTTATCTAGATGTATCTTGTCAATTTTTTTCCGAAAAATGTCTACAGATGATATCATTAATTTCATTATATTTAGAAAATTCGTTATCAAGAAACTCCATAAGTACGATTATGTGATACATTTCCCTGGTATATATATATATATAATATATATATATATATATATAATAAAATAAATATTAAAATAAGTACCTGACATATATTACAGGGTGATTTTTAATTACACCGACAAACTGACTGCAGGGGCTGTTTCTTGACTGGAAATGGAGGAAAAAATGTCCTATGAATAAGTTACATAAATGCATTGTTGCCACGGTAGATGGCACTGGCGAATAACATTATACTCTCGGCCCTGTTACATGGCCTCCTAGATCACCGGACTTAAACCCTCTGGATGTTTACCTCTGGGGGACATCTGACAAGCATTGTGCATGCTGAACCAGTTCCTGATATGCTACCCTTCAACAGCGTGTCCACGTCACTGCGACGCTATTCGGAGAGAGGCCGGAACATGCGAAAGAGTGAAGCAATTCATGATACGACTAGTGAACGCGTGTATTGCATCCCATGGGGGCGGCTTTGAACATCTGTTGTGACGTGGATGCGATTACGCTATGTATTGAGTGCAGGGACGATTTGTTGTCGTTGTACGCACATCGTTCATTTTCAGACACATATTTACTGTACAAGATCTTTTTTCTTTCATTTCCTGTCAGGAATCAGTCCTTGAAGTCTGTCGGTGTAATTACGGCTCACCCTGTATATACATATTTTAAAGCACGCGCTTAAAATGAAATTTAAAGATGGGGGTTTTATTAATCATAATCCAAATACAATAAGAGTTATCTGACGTCATAGTAGTAAATATGTTATTCTATGTTAGATACAATGTTCCATAGGAGAGTAAGGAAATAAGACACACAACACACATATATATATATATATATATATATATATATATATATATATATATATGTTATAACATCGATAAAGCGTCACTGCTATAAAGTAAAATAAATATTCTCTTTAATTTGCTTACTTGATATAGTCAGCTACTAGATGGCAGTGAAGACAGTGTTCTCGCGACATCTAGTAATAATGGAGAGTATAATACATATATAAGAAAAAATAAGTGTTTGAATTGGATTCGCCTGGTAGTGTAATGGATATCACGCTGAGGTACAGACTCAGAGATCCGGGTTCGAATCCCGTCCAGGCATTTATTTTTCTTATCATACCATATATATATATATATATATAGGAAAGCATTTGCTCAGGACAGGGATGTATGGAGATGTTATGAATCTAAGGTTTAGATAGAGCCCTGAGGTTTATATATATATATATATATATAAGTAAGGTCTTAACTTCATATTAAAAATGAGGGTTCAGTCATCCATAATAGAATTATAAGACGATTTTCCTGAAGGTCTAACAGTAACCCTGTTTCATATAATCAGGCTTATGATAGCAAAGTTAATATGTGTCAGGGACTTGTTTAAATATAATATATTCTTAGGACAGCTACGTTATCAGTTGTTAGTTCTGTACTGATTTTATATAATATAACATTTGAATATCATATATCAGATCTATATCACTTTTGAAATACGACTTCGAAATTATTTTCAAAAATTTGTTTCATCAAATCGAACCCCGAGTATCTGTTTAACGAAAATGAGAATTATTTGTAACAACGGTAACCGCCATAATACAATTAAAAGTGAGTTTCCTTTTGTACACATTTTATACACAACTGGGTTTACGACAGCAACTTTAACATGTGTCAGGAACTAGTTTAAAGTAAGTAATCTTAAGAACAGCAAGATCGCCGATTGAATAGCTGCACCGAAAACAGATCCGACAAATAATAATTCGAAAGTTGAGTTTTCAATGAATAAGTGATCTATCCGGAGAATACCACGGCATGGTGCATGTAAAACTATCCCTGCTCTCTTCCAGACCTTTTTTTTATTTATTTTTAAAAGTTAGCATTCAAGAGAATAGTGATCTATATGTAACAAAACGGCAGAAGGAGTTAGTGAAGCCATGATCAGCTGTTTATGGGTTAGATCTGTTTTCGGGGAACTATTCAATTGTAATATCTATATAGATTTTAATGCAGGGATATAAATAGTATTTGAATATTATATGTCAAATCTATGTCGAAAATAAAAAAAAAAGCATCAACTGAAAAAAAGAAGAAGAAGAAGTTTGCTTGTACTCGTATGATATCAGACTCCGGAAGTAGCTGTTTAATGAAAACGATAATTTAAATAATCTTAGTAGAGCAATATTATAAATAATAGCCTACAAATTTAAATAAAACAATATATTTTAATGCACGTGCATAAAATATTCTTTGAATCCACAGTTAAAACTCAATTAATTTTCAAGTGAGAATTTAAAAATTAATTTTAAAAATAGGTTTATGATATCAGGCCCTGTGAACAGCTGTAAACGAATGTGAAAATAATTTATAAAATCGATAACCTCATTAATGCAATTAAAATACGAACTTCCCGATACTGTGATAGTAAAAATTGCATTACCTGTTTCATAAAATTTGTCCTAAGATAACAACAGGATTATAATGCGTCAAATAAAGGTTTAAAATAAACAGCCTGCAATAGTAGTACCAATAGTTATTTTATTATTGGTTAAATTACAGAAACGTTAACATGTCTTATGATATCATATATATATATGTCGATTTTGCATGCCAAAATGAAACTCGATTTAAAAAATTAGTATACTCCGTTATCGGAGATACACATAACCAAACCGGAACCCAACACGGGCATCATGTAGTAAACATGGCAAACAAAAATTAACTCTTAGATTATTCATAGGGAGTATCAAGTTTGAAATTCTGTAGTGTATCATACTAGCTTTTAAGCATTTCTATTAATACAAAATGTGTATTTGTATTATATAATTAGAGGATAATTAATACAGTATCTATGTTTTATATTTTATAATAATTTAAATTATTTTAGTAACATAAGCTATTGTTGCGCCATCTATGTGCGAGAACGCTAACAAATGCCGCTACATTCATTTATTAGAGCGGGAAGTATGTTTATTAATATGCCAATCTTTTGTTTTAATCATAAACTGACAACTATATAGCGCTTTTAAAAGACTAGTAGTGTCCAGCTAGTTGATTTATTGTCGTTGCACGCATCGTTCATTTACGCACACATGTTTATAGGACCCTTTTTCTTTCATTTCCTGTCAGGAATCAGTCCTTGAAGTTTGTCGGTGTAATTACGGCTCACCCTGTATATAGATATTTAAAGCACGCGCTTAAAATGGAATTTAAAGATGGGGGTTGTATTAATCATAATCCAAATACAATACGAGTTATCTGACATCATAATAGTAAAGATGTTATCCTATGTTACATACAATGTTCCATAGGAGAGTAAGGAAATAAGACACACACACACACATATATATATATATATATATATATATATATTGGAAAGTATTTGCTCAGGACAGGGATGTATGGAGATGTTATGAATCTAAGGTTTAGATAGAGCCACTGAGGTTATATATATATATATATATATATATAAGTAAGGTCTTTAATTCATATTAAAAATGAGGGTTCAGTCATCCATAATAGAATTATAAGACGATTTTCCTGAAGGTCTACCAGTAACCCTGTTTCATATAATCAGGCTTTATGATAGCAAAGTTAATATGTGTCACGGGACTTGTTTAAATATAATATATTCTTAGGACAGCTACGTCATCAGTTGTTAGTTCTGTACTGAATTTATATAATATAACATTTGAATATCATATATCAGATCTATATCACTTTTGAAGTACGACTTTGAAATTATTTTCAAAAATTTGTTTCATCAAATCGAACTCCGAGTATCTGTTTAACGAAAATGAGAATTATTTGTAACGACAGTAACCGCCATAATACAATTAAAAGTGAGTTTCCTGTTCTACACATATTATTCACAACTGGGTTTATGAAAGCAACTTTAGCAAGTGTCAGGAACTAGTTTAAAGTAAGTAATCTTAAGAACAGCAAGATCACCAATTGAATAGCTGCCCCGAAAACAGATCCGACAAATAATAATTCGAAAGTTGAGTTTTCAATGAATAAGTGATCTATCCGGAGAATACCACGGCATGGTGCAAGTAAAACTATCCCTGCTCCTTTCCAGACCTTT
The DNA here is from genome assembly GCA_030220185.1 of Diploptera punctata. NCBI lineage: Eukaryota > Metazoa > Arthropoda > Insecta > Blattodea > Blaberidae > Diploptera > Diploptera punctata. The sequence goes on from JASPKZ010010141.1 coordinate 46,049, forward strand.
TTTTATTTATTTTTAAAAGTTGGTATTCAAGAGAATAGTGATCTATATGTAACAAAACGGCAGAAGGAGTTAGTGAAGCCATGATCAGCTGTTTATGGGTTAGATCTGTTTTCGGGCAACTATTCAATTGTTTATATCTATATAGATTTTAATGCAGGGATATAAAATAGTATTTGAATATTATATGTCAAATCTATGTCGAAAATAAATCAGCATCAACTGAAAAAAAAGAAGAAGAAGAAGTTTGCTTGTACTCGTATGATATCAGACTCGGAAGTAGCGGTTTAATGAAAACGATAATTTAAATAATCTTAGTAGAGCAATATTATAAATAATAGCCTACAAATTTAAATAAAACAATATATTTTAATGCACGAGCATAAAATATTCTTTGAATCCACAGTTAAAACTCAATTAATTTTCAAGTGAGAATTTAAAAATTAATTTTAAAAATAGGTTTATGATATCAGGCCCTGTGAACAGCTGTAAACGAATGTGAAAATAATTTATAAAACGATAACCTCATTAATGCAATTAAAATATGAACTTCCCGATACTGTGATAGTAAAAATTGTATTACCTGTTTCATAAGATTTGTCCTAAGATAACAGCAGGATTATAATCCGGCAAATAAAGGTTAATAAATAGCTTACAGCAGTAGTATCAATACTTATTTTATTATTGGTTAAATTACAGGAAAGTTAAACTGTCCTATGATATCATACATATATGTCGATTTTACAACCTGAGCTGAAAATCGAGTTAAAAAATTAGTATACTCCGTTATCGGATATACACGTGCTTAAACCGGATAAAGGTTAATAAATAGCTTACAGCAGTAGTATCAATACTTATTTTATTATTGGTTAAATTACAGGAAAGTTAAACTGTCCTATGATATCATACATATATGTCGATTTTACAACCTGAGCTGAAAATCGAGTTAAAAAATTAGTATACTCCGTTATCGGATATACACGTGCTTAAACCGGATAAAGGTTAATAAATAGCTTACAGCAGTAGTATCAATACTTATTTTATTATTGGTTAAATTACAGGAAAGTTAAACTGTCCTATGATATCATACATATATGTCGATTTTACAACCTGAGCTGAAAATCGAGTTAAAAAATTAGTATACTCCGTTATCGGATATACACGTGTTGAAACCGGAACCCAACACGGGCATCATGTAGTAAACATGGCAAACAAAAATTAACTCTTAGATTATTCATAGGGAGTATCAAGTTTGAAATTCTGTAGTGTATCATACTAGCTTTTAAGCATTTCTATTAATACAAAATGTGTATTTGTATTATATAATTAGAGGATAATTAATGTAGTATGTATATTTTATATTTTATAATAATTTAAATTATTTTAGTAACATAAGCTATTGTTGTGCCATCTATGTGCGAGAACGCTAACAAATGCCGCTACATTCATTTATTAGAGCGGGAAGTATGTTTATTAATATGCCAATCTTTTGTTTTTATCATAAACTGACAACTGTATAGCGCTTTTAAAAGAGCAGCTAGTTGATTCAAGCGGTAGCGTTTTAGAAACGTACCACGTTCAACTCCCGTGTTAATATCTCAGTTTTCTCAATTATTGTCGACGTAAATTCTGATTTGGAATCATTTTCAAGATATATTTCATAACATTTGCCATTTCATGATATTATAAGAGATAAATAAATAAATAAAATTGATAATTAAATAAATCTATATGCAGCGGAGACAAAATAATGGAAACATCTACCAATCTTCATTAATATTATGTAGGTCCAAGCTTTAGTCATTAAAACACCTACAATTATCCTTGGATCAAGGGAAAAGACAAGATATTTTGTATTAAATATGTACAATTCACAGAAAATAATTTCATATAGGCCTAATATTGCACTTGGAGAATGCATCTTGGTTCCTACACGGTATCACTGTAGAAAAAGTCTGTTTACCAATTCATATGTGGTAGTGAATTGATATTTGCAGGTATTTACACATTTTAATTAAGTAATATAGGTCCCTAGAGGGTAACAGAGTGGAACCCTTGATAGAGGTCCACTCCAGGGAGTAGGCGCCCCTGCCCTTTTGTGAGCTCCAGGTCCCACTCGCCCAGTGGGTAGTACCTGGGTTAGGGGCCCGTCCACAGGGTTACGTGGGGAGAAGAGAAGTCCCCAAAGCCGTAGTGAAGGCAACTTCTCTAGGAGACGAACACTCCGAAATTCCAGTTCCCTGCCCTCCAGGAAGAGGGGTTTGGCTAGGGCTGGTAACCTCTACTAGTAAAAAATAACTTACTTCATAAACTTCAGCAGAAGAAAAAGATGAGCAGAATAGATCAATGCATTGAGGAGAAACAATGGGAAGAAACATTATAAAAAACTGTGGTATAATGAAAATAAAAATAACTAAAGAGAACATATATGAGTGTGAGATAGGAAATAGATATGATAAACAATGGAAGAATTAGAAGAAAGTACTGAAAACAAAAAAGAACAGAAAGGCAGCTGGAATAGACGGAATTAATATGGAATTAATAAAATATGGAGGACTTTTTTTAAACTGAGATTATTACATTTTTTAAATTTATGTTGGAAACAAGCAACAATACCAGAAACCTGGACAACAGCAATAGTACAATCTATTTTAAGAAAGGAGAACGTAAAAGACTGCAACAACTACAGAGGAATAAGCATTTTAACTGCAGGCTATAAAATATACTCAAGAATCTTAACATTTAGGTTAAAACAAATAACAGAGGTAATATTAACAGAAGAACAAGTGGATTCAGACCAGGGCGTTCATGTATGGATAATATATTTACGATTAAAAAGAATTTATAAACAAAAGAAGAGAATATAACAAGGAAAAAACACATGGCTTTTTATTGATTTTGTCAAGGCATTTGATGATAAAGTAGACAGAGGAAAAAACTCTGGACAATTTTAAAAGAAAAAGGAATTCCGAGACACTTAATAGCTTGCTATAAAGAGTTTGTACTGGAAACACAAATTTTGTTATAAAAATATAGAAATGAAGTAAGTAAAAATAAAATTATTACTAATCAAAGTGAGTTAAACAAGGATGCAGTATCTCTCCAGTTTTATTTAACCGATACATCAATGATTATAATAAAAAAATGGAACGAAGAAAAGAAGAAAAAAATAAAGGAATAAAATTAGATAAAACACACTACTTGAAAAACATTATTATAACGCTGATTAGACAAGGTAATAATAGCAAATACAGAAGACGAACTTCAGAGGAATATTTTTAAACTACATAATATATGTGAACAATATAATCTCAAAATATCCATAGAAAAACTAAGGGGTAATGGCATTCCAAGGGAAAAATCAAATCAGATCGAAAATAGTAATAGGAAACAAAATCATTAGAACAGGTGAACCATCTCAATTATCTAGGAGTGTGACATTTCATTTAATTATGATAATGATATAAATATAAAATAGCAAAATTTCAGGGAATATTTGGTACGATAAAACGAACACTAAATAACAAAACAACAAGAGAGACCCAACTGAAATTTTATAAAATGTTGGCAGTACCGGTACTGCTCTATGGTTCAGAAGCCTGGATACATAAAAAACAAGACCTAAGTAGGATAACGGCGGCAGAAATGAAATTTTTGAGATCTGTTAAAGGGTGCACTAAGGAAGACAGAATCAAGAACATAGAAATAAGACAGGAACTTGAAATATTTGCAATAACTGATAAAATGGATACATAAGACAAAAATGGAAGCAACACATAGACAGAATGAATGAAGATAGATATCCAAAAACAAATAACAAAAATACAAACCTAAAGGCACCCGAGATGTGGGCAGACTAGAAAGAGATGGGCTGAAGTCGGAACGGGTCAACAGACCTAATCCATGAATGAAGATGATGATGATGAGGTCCCTACGCCGTTGCCGAGTGGATTAAGGCATCATGCCTTGATGCAGTGCTACTGAACAGGCGCTGGTTCGAGATCATGTAAAGGGACATTTGTTCATATAATTTCTGGCAGTACGTGACCGATGCCTACCCAGCATCGTGAGCAATTTGACAACTATAATAAGTACCGGTTCCAGGTTGAGAAAACCAACTATAACCACTGGGGGACCCGCGATGCCAACCATATGTCACACCTATACGAGCACATCTGTGATTAACACATGTGGACGTGAACCGTCTGGTAGACCAAGTGTCTTCTTAGTCTGTTACAACATGGAGCAATAGTAAATAAGTAAACACTGTACACAGGGGTAGGCAAAATAATAGAAACACCTTCAAAACATTCAATGATATTGTATAGAACCAAAATTAGCCTTCAAAACACCTGCAATTCTTCTTGGGTCACGTGCAACGACAAGAAAGTTTTTTATGATTATGTACAAATCACATTGTAGAATTTTCTATGTACTGTACATGGAGTATGCAATATTAGTTCCTACAACAGTAGGCCTACTGAGATGAATGATACCGTTTACCAATCCCGGTAAAGTAGATAATTTAATATCTACAAGTGTCCACTCTTCATCTCAATAAAGTAATTTACTAAAAAATTAGCTTTGCTTTGGAAAATATTAGCTATGCTGATAGTTGAAGGCGATGCACCAACGAAAAATGCACATTGTTTGAAAGAGTGACGATCTCTGACAGTAAAAATTCAACCGTCAAGAAACACAGGCATTGGTTCCCACTGGTGTAAAATTATACGGAGGTAAAATAATCCCCAATTTCTAATCCGGGAGGAACTACTTCTGGTTAATCCATTGGACGTAGTTATTTAGATATTTAGTTATAAAAATAGGACCAAGTATCAAGTAACAAAATCTAAATTTGTTTACCTATTATTATTATTATAATATTTTTATTTGTTTCTTTTTTTTTTCGGAGAATATCGATTAGGCGAAGTTGCACGATGGTTTTAAAACCTAGAGGCCTACGTGAGTGTTACTTGATTTTTGGTGAAACGACGTTTATTAAAAAACGATTGATTTTATATAAAAAACGTTAACGGGACCAAATACCTGTCATTCCTTCATTAGTTCAGGATGCATTCAAATAGAAGACCTATTATAGTGAATGCATTAAACTACACGAAGGAACAGCAGGAATATCCTATCCCTCACGTCCTCGTCGTGGTCCTGGAAATGCAGCAAATTAAAAACATAAATATTTCAACAAGTTTAAAATTGGCTGCAGCTAAGAGGGAAGGTGTTCTTTTTATTAAATTACACTTTGTAAACTACTGTACGTGCCTTTTCTATAACTTGTATAAGGTATTAGCCTTCATTTGGTGCGATTAGCTCAGATAGCAAAATATTAAAATAAACCTTTGACAGGTGTCGTTGTTCATAACTAGATTTTAAAAATAAGAACTGTATCCATTCGGAAACCGGCTTCCACTTTTTTATTTGCTAGCGACGCTTCTTGCCATCAGCATTGAATAGCTAGCGACTCTGGAAGACCACTTATGTCAGAAGCGTCGCAGTACAGTAAAAAAAACGGCTAAACTTTACAACGTGTGACGCGTCTATATTAATTCCTTCATAAAGTCCTGTCAAATCTTATTCTTAGCGTTTCATTTTTCAAATTATTTATAGTTATTGCTTCCCTTTGATTTCTTTTTAAATTCATTAGCATTATCATTTGAGAAACGAGAGATCAGAAAAGATGTATTAATCTTCTCAGAGACCAATTACAAAAAAAAATTGTCAAGAAACGTATTTAGTTTTTTGACATAAATCGGAGTAAAATAAACTAAAAGTATTTGATACTCTGTGTGTTTATGTTTTTGGGTAAAATTGTAAATTCACAACCAGAATATTGACTTTAATTTATATTTCTGATCATGTTGTTGACTTCGACTTTTTATCTGATGATTTTGTTTATTTCTCGTTAGGGTATTGACTTAATTTCGTGTTTTTTTCGACTAGCCCCATGTTCCATGAATTACTTGCATTTTGCCAAATCTTGAAAGACCCATGTCAGAGGGTGTGGCGCAGGTAGGAGTGGGGGGGTTGCTGCAGGTAATTAACGTAGAAGTTCATCAGTCAAGGTAACAAGTCGCAGCGGTTGATTCCCGTGTCCACCTGTCATCAAACTAATAACGCATTCACCTTTTTTTATACGCATGCGCTTTGGACATTTTTTTCTGGCAGAAAAAATGAAGTACACTTGGGAAATGACATAAATAATAGCCCAACCCGCTTGCAGATAATAACTGAAAGCCTTCAGCAAGCAATGAGAATAATAATTCCTAGTGCATTCACTTCCATATGCTAACAGCATAGATATATACATAAATACGTTCATAAATTAATTACAAGTATCTTGAATCCTGTTTTGAATCCTGCTGATGATGGAACTAGTCCCGAAAGCGCTACAGATAAATAACTAATAAAGTTGAGGAGACGGACCTTTTAGGTAAATATTTCATAATTGTATACTTTAATTTTGAATAATACCTCAACGCAACAAATCATGAATCTTACAAAAGTTGACTTCAACTGTCTCAGTGAATAATATTTATTTCATTATGAACGCCCCACAACACAGTGTTTCTCCTTGAACCCCCCAAAGTGATTTGTCGCCAGAGGTTCCTGTCTAAAGCATCTTCTTCCCTCAAATCTTTAGTTTCCATACTTCTCCTCACTCCGTCTAGGTCTGCCTCTCCCACTTCGTCCATTAGCTTTCCAATCAAGAATCTTCTTTGGTATTCTCTCTTCTTCCATTCTTATCAGTTGTCCATACCATTTCTAACGTTTTTCTTCCATTTTTTCGAATGTTTTTTTTTTAAGTTGCGTAATTTCCTTTATCGTGCTGTTTCTGACTTTATCCCTTGTTGAAATTCTTGCCCCTTGATTATTATTATTATTATTATTATTATTATTATTATTATTATTATTATTATTGGCACGCCGTAGCGTAGTGGATAAGGCACTGAGCTACAAGCCGGAGGGTCGAGGGTTCGAGTCCCGGTGGGGTCAGGAATTTTAAACTGATCCAAACCTTCTGGCGGCACTATGGCGCTGGGGTCGACTCAGCCTCTAACTGAAATGAGTACCAGACGCTTGTTCGGGGGTAAAGGCAGCCGTCACGCAGGGCTGACAACCCGGCTGACATCAATTGCCGATTGTCAAGAAAAAGTGGGATCCCTAACCTCCTACAACCTCAAGGGCCTCCTGAGGCCTTTAGTGGGACCACTTTACTTTTTACTTTATTATTATTATTATTATTATTATTATTATTATTATTATTATTATTATTATTATTATTATTATTATTATTATTATTATGTCCACCGCTGTGGTCTCGAGGTAACGGTGCTGCCTTGTCACGCAGCGGGCCAGGGTTCGATCCCCGGTCGGGGCAGTTTTTCTGGGTGAGGTTTTTATCGGGGTTTTTCCTCACCTGTAAGACAAATGTCAGGAAAACTTTAAGGCCCAAACGGTCCCCGAAATCATATGGCCATCATCCCTATCATTATCATCCTTACCGTTATCATTGTTATCATCCTTCACCGGTGTGGAAGGCAACGGGAAACTACCACACCTACACAATTCCCTAGTAAAGCTGCAAGCATAGCATAAAATGCTATGATTGCAGTGAAGGACCTGCCTTCGGGCAGAATTACTATGGATGGATTATTATTGTTATTATTATTATTACTGGTAGTAGTAGTAATAGTAGTAGTAGTATATTATATTATTATTATTATTAGTATTATATATTATTATTATTATTATTATTATTATTATTATTATTATTATTATTATATTATTATTATTATTTACTAGCAGGATTTCCATCCTGTTTATTTACCAAAATCACTCTTCGGAGGAAGACGTATTGGACGTGCAGCCACTGTATATCCATCTCTTTGCTGGTATTCCTCTTGTTCTTCTCCCGTCCATTGGTCGTGTCAAGGGTTGACTCTTTATAAGTGGGATTTCAATTGAATTGGTTGTGACATGGAGAGTGATTTGAAGCAATGATTTAGGCTCCACAGTTGATTACTTAGTAAAAGCCCTACAGTTGGGAGACAATATGAAAGGGTATTAGTTAGGGGTTAATTGAGTTTTAGGTCAGTAAAGGATGTTTGGGCGCCAGGAGTATCGAAAGGGTCTTACCCGGTTCACTGGGGAGTTTAGGTGTTGGGTTCGCTCAGGTTAAAGTATCGGTAGGCATGAGTTCTCACTCAGGGATTCCATAAGGACTTTGTCGGGCAGAATTATTGTGTAGAATGCGTCGTTTTGTATGTACTTTATTCTTGCTTGAAGCACACGAAATGTTGGAACACTCTAAAGTAAAGTATTACCCGTTTAAGGAGTAAGCGCAGTTGTTGACACTGCCTTAGATGACGTCACGTGTAGCAACAAAGAGAGCTTCGCAATTCTTCCGCCTGCAAAGATATTTTGAACGACTAATAAAGTAAAGTAATCCCACTACAGGCCTCGGGAGGCCCTTGGGGTAATAGGAGGTTAAGGCTCCCACTTTTTCTAGACAATCGGCACTTGATGTCAGCCCTGCGTGACGGCCGCCTTTACCCCAGAACATGCGTCTGGTACTCATTTCCGTTAGAGTATGAGTCGACCCCAGGGCCATAGTGCCGCCAGAAGGTTTTGGTCAGTTTAAAAATCCTGACCCCACCGGGACTTGAACCCTCGGCCTTCCGACTTGCAGCGCAGTGCCTTAACCACTACGCTACGGCGTGCTCCCCCCGTTGGAACACTCTACAAGCTTTAGTTTTAATTCCCTTGCACTGATCTCCAGTCGGCGATGTCGTTCGTTGTGGATTTACCCCGTTAATAATTATTCGATGGCCTACTCACTCCCTGATTTACTGACTTAACTGATGAAGTTCTCAATATTCAGGCGATTAATAAAATGTTCAAGTCACGATATTTCGATGAAAAATACTAAGTCCAAAATTTGTGTTAAATTTCCACTGGTGACCCTGCTGCCAGTGTGTCGAAGAGTATAACAATAATAATAATAATAATAATAATAATAATAATAATAATAATAATAATAATAATAATAATAATAATAATAATAACAATAATGCTTTATTTTAGCTGGCAGAGTTAAGGCCATAAGACCTTCTCTTCCACTCAACCGCGAATAGTATAATTATACAAAAAATTACATACATATTACAATTTTAAGATATTAAAATACAAACTAAACAAAATACAAAGATGATGTGATCTAATACTAGCTAATACTAACAAAAACATAGAATATAATAAAAATTCTTCTTCTTCTTCTTCCTTCCAAGTATTAGGCCAAGGCCTGTTACGATCCTATAGAAAATTTTCCCTCCAGCGTTTCATAGGACGGCCCAGTGATCTTCGTCCTCTTGGTATATAATTATAAACAGCTTTGGGGATCAGATTTGAACTCATTCTTTCAAGATGGTGTTTCCAATTTAGTTGATACTGTTTAATATATTCCAAAATTGGCGTAGTCTTCAATATAATAAAAATTAAATTATGTAAAATAAAGTAAGTAGCTTCCTAGATGACTATTAATAGAATGCTCTATATAGTTGTTATGCAGTTAATGTTTTCATTGTGTCGAACTTAAGATATCAGTTTAATTTGGATTTAAATAATGATAGCGATTGACAGTCCCTGACATGACTGGGAAGTGAGTTCCATGCTCTAGTCATAGATATTGTGTAAGATTCAGAGTATAGACAGGTCCTGTGTTGTGGTATCAAAAGTAAAGAAGAGTCTTGTGATCTTGTTACTAAATTGTGATAGAGCCGATAAATGTTGAAAACGTGTTGTTAAATAAGTTGGTAAATATGTGTGCAGAATTTGGAATAGTAAGGTATGTGAATGTAAAGTTCTTCTGTCATTTAGGCGTAGCCATGATAAGGCCTAAATGAAGGAGACACGTGGTCATAACGACGGAGATTGAATATAAATCAAATGCACGCATTATGAGCACGCTGTAGTCTGTCAGATAGATCAGTTGTCAGAACTCCTTTCAAAAAACGTTAAACTGAAAATATATAAAACTATTATTCTACCAGTTATATTATATGGGTGCAAAACATGGACTCTTACTTTAAGAGAGGAAAGGAGATTGCAAGTATTTGAGAATAAAGTACTTAGGAAAATTTTTGGACCAAAGAGAGATGAACAGACAGGTGAATGGAGAAGACTACATAACAATGAACTACATGGTCTTTATAGGAAGCCAGATTTAATAAGAACAGTTAAGTCTCGTAGACTGCGATGGGCAGGACATTTTGCACGTATGGAGAATGGGAGACTTGCATGGAAGCTTCTTGTAGGAAAGCCAGAGGGAAAACGCCCAGTTGGTAGACCAAGAATGAGGTGGGAGAATAACATTAACTATGATTTGAGGGAAGTAGATTATACAGGGAATGATTGGAAAGAATTAGCTCAGGATAGGGACGTATGGAGAGCTTATGTCCTTGCGGCCATGAACCTACGGGTTCGATAGTGCCAGTGAGTAAGTAAGTGAGTGAGTGATTTATATAAAAATACAAGACGTTGGTAAAAAAATACAATTTTATTTGACTAAATACTTATCTTGGTAAAAAATACATTTTTATCTACATAAGAACTTTCTTTTGGTAAAAAAGTACATTTTTTTTTTATTTGGGTTAAGAACTTTTCTTCGTATAAAAATTCACATTTTGTCTAAATAGTTTTCTTGGTCCAAGTAAAGTATAAATGTATCTCTGGACGATGACCTGGACCCCACGAAGCACATCTAGAACACAAATTTACCCAATACATACAGTACTGTACATCATTAAATACAGAATGACAAAATTATATTTTACTGGATTCTAGTGCAAATGTCAGTCAACAGTAATTAGAAGAAAAGTAAAGAAGTACAATTCATTGTAGCAGTATGTAAACAACTTCTAAGAAATTCAAAAGGAAAACGCCCAGTTGGTAGACCAAGAATCAGGTGGGAGAATAATATTAAACTATGATTAGTAGTAGATTATACAGGGGATGATTAGAAAACATTACCTCAGGACAGGGATATATGGAGAGTTTATGTCCGCGCGGCCATGAACCTACATGTTCGAATGTGCCAGTCAGTTAGTATGTAAATAACAAGCAGAGTAATATATATATATATATATATATATATATATAAATCTATGCATTAGTGCGATAACGTCTTCGCTATCCAGGCTCCCGGTGGAAAAGTGCAGACGTTAATTTTCCTTTCCATACATACCATTTTTGGACCAAAGAGAGATGAACAGACAGGTGAATGGAGAAGACTGCATAACAATGAACTACATGGTCTTTATAGGACGCAAAATACAGTAAGAACAGTTAAGTCTCGTAGACTGCGATGGGCAGAACATGTTGCACGAATGGGGAATGAAAGACGTGCATGTAAGCTAGTTGTGAGAAAGCCAGAGGGAAAACG